>PVJI01018500.1:0-33218 GCA_004026765.1 Micronycteris hirsuta | reverse complement strand
ATCTGCATCCTCTCCCCTCCCCTCCCCCGCCAACCCCACCTCTCTCCCCCGCCTCCCTCCTCCCCCTTGGCTCTGTTTATATGTACTCTATAGTGGTTCCAGTAAACCCTTCTCCCCATTGTCCCCTCCCCCCTCCCCCTTGGCCACTGTCAGACTGTTCTTACTTTCAATGTCTCTCGTTATGTTCTGAAATCTATGTAATTTTATAACCAATGTCACCCCAATACATTCAATTAAAAAAGGCAACATCTAAGAAGAAAAATAAATGCTCTGTCCATTGTGAAACTCTATCATGTGTTATTTAGGCGAGAAAGTCACTGAAAATGACAACCGTTATGTCACTCAAAACACAGATATTAAAAGTACTTAAATACCTAGATTAGTAATCCATAATGTTCTAAAAGAACACAATACGAAGAGTATTTTTCTAAGTCAGAGCTTTAAGGATGGTCATCATTCTTGCCGCAGGCTCACCAAAAATGAAGCCTTTTTACCACTTTTTTGCAACAGTCTCACTGTAAACACACATCAATTTTGCTGTCGAAAACCCCGTTTCAATCAAAATAAGATTAACAGTGTCACAGCAGAATACCAATGAAATCTCTAACTTACTAAGAGCATCTATCAAGTAAGTAAGAGACAGAGTTTAGGTAATAAACAAATATTAAGTTCCCATTCTCAAAGTTGGATATTAAGGCAATAACAATATAATTCATTCCATTTGATGTGGGAAAAAAATATTATTAATGTTTGCTATTAATTAGCATTCACTGGGTATCTAGTAAATTTGGAAACTTTACACACATACCCCTACATGCAAATAATATGTATGTACACACATCCGCATATCAGCAGAGCCTAGTAATAATGCATGCCACCTGATAAACTCAATAAATGTTTAGTGAATGACTTAGTTATTTGTTCCACTTTAATTTTCCACATGTAACACCCTAAAATTTATTGTCATATCCCCATTTTGTCAGGCTTATCAGGGCTTGGGGATGAAAATGGAGGACACTGAAATATGTCTTCTTCCAACTGCTGGTCCTTATCACGTTGTTTCCACCCTTCTCTTTCTGAATTACATAGGCTAAATAAGGAGCAAGTCTTTCATTTCTAACATATTAGACAATATCACATTATAACTGCTTTTTGGGTTTTATTGGTCTTCGAATGTAAGTTTTTCGCATGCTGAGAAGATTCACTCCCTGAGAGTAACAAGCTCAGGATTGGCACATAGAATGGTATTCTACCGTGGTCTACACGGGAAATTAGATGACTTTATATCTTTAGCAAAAATCTCAAAAAAGTATTGGTAATATGCCCACTAGCTTTCAACTGACACTGAAATGAACAGAGCCATGACACCTTAAAAGGAGTTGTAGTTAAATAAGTGGAGAGATGCTGAGTTAAAATGGAATAAGATTAGTAGTAGATGATACACCAAGAAACAACAACAAAAGAATAAAGCGACTTAAACTATAGTTTACACAGTCACAAACATACCCAAATAAAATGGAGAGCTCCCTAAATGTATCTAACTATTTGGAATATTACTGTAGTCAGCAATATGCTAATGCCAACATTTAAATCAGTGGTTTCATATATTCCATGGGACTTTGCTTATTCTTTATTGTATTTCATTATGAAAACACTAATGAACTTGACCCATAAACACTTGACAGTTATAATGCATTTTTAGATCGAAGATACTGTCCAAATAAGAATGCAGTAACAAAGGGTTGCTCTGGTAATTATTTCACATTTTTCATTATTAGCAGTATTGGAATTTTCTAATCACCTTTGATTGCTGATAACAAGAAACAATAAGATACTTAGGAAAAAAGAAAAGAGGGTGAAGCATAATGTTCACTGACAACATGAATTTAGCCTTAGAACACCTTGTTTTTAAAACAAAAAATTTTAATTTATTATTTATTATTAATTTATTATTATTATCTTTTAATTATTTGGGGGGAGAAGCATCAATTTGTTGTTCCACTTATTGATGCATTGATTGGCTGATTCTTGTATGTGCCCTGACCAGGGATCAAACACGCAATCTTGGCGTATTGAAGGATACTCTAACCAACTGTGCTACCTGGCCAGGGCCACCCTTAGGACATTTTCTAAATTACGAAATTAAATATTTGAAACCAGTTTCCCCAATATATAAAAAGTAGTATAAGACAACAGCTATATGAGTTTGAAGAAGGCTCTATATATATAGCCTATATATAATCTCTCTATAGTCTCTATATATAGCCTATGTAGATTATATGTACATAGTAGACTATATATATATGTGTGTGTGTGTATGTATATATATATAGACTATAGTCTATCACAGTAAAGTACCTATCCCACTTCTATCACCTAACAATTCATCCATGTTGTCTACTTTATTCATGTGCAGTGTCAGATTTGCATTCAGATTGTGCGGCTTTGGGAAATTACACAGCATAGTCTTGAACTAGTCCAAACTTCTTGCCCAACATTGGAAAGATAAAATGAGTCTCTTGGGTCTTTAGGGTTGCCTTCAAGGCTCATGGTAGAGGAAATCAATGATATGTTGGTAGAGGAAATACAATATTCCATATTTGTATTCTATTACACAGAGAGCCCCAACTGCAAAGTCCTTCAGGTCATCCACAGTGAAAAAGCATTGAAAAAGAATACTGTAAAACACGCCTTCTAATTCTAATTCTAGAATTAGTGTGGTGATCACATTGTAAGGTATAAAAACTTTAAATGGGCCCTGGCTGGCATAGCTCAGTGGATTGAGCGCGGGCTGCGAACCAAAGGGTTGCCAGTTCGATTCCCAGTCAGGGCACATGCCTGGGTTGCAGGCCAAGTCCCCAGGGGGGGCCATGTGAGAGGCAACCACACATTGATGTTTCTCTCCCTCTCTTTCTCCCTCTGTTCCCTTCTGTCTAAAAATAAATAAATAAAATATTTAAAAAATAAATAAAAACTTTAAAATTGTATGTGGTACATCTGAAACTAATAACTAATATAAGATCGTATACCAATTATAATTAAATATAAATAAATTAAGAAAGTGCACCTTCTATTGAGATTAGAAATAGGGAACTATTTTTAAATACTAAATAAATACTCCAAAGCAGTAGGAATCAAGTCAGGGCATAAAAGGCTGAAGGCATCACCTTGATATGCCACAAGATTCTGTGCATGATCTCTTCCAGGTTGTCAAAACTATGGCCAATTTCATTGGAACTGGTACACCTTACTTCAGAGGGCCCATGGGTATCTCTCATAAACTAGGATATCGGGATGCGAACTCCAAAATTTAGGAATGTCACATGCTCACAACTATAGTCTTAGTTGTTCCAAGCACCTAAATATGACCTGACGGACACCTCAGGTTCCTTTCAAAACTGAGCTTCTGGGAATGTGCAAGTATCTCAGATGGTATCAAGGCAGAAGGTTGCAAAGGTGTCCACTGTCTTTTGGACATGAGCATCTATGCAAATCTCTCTCCTTACTTTTTTTCTTGAAAGGATAGAATAGTTCTAAGTATACCAGATATTCCCACTTGTTAATTGATTTTGAGGAACACTATGACATTATCAAATGCGTTGCTATTTGTCTCTCTGAATATAAAGCTCTACTAAATTTCAAGTTTTATAATTTTGCTATGGTAAAAAAATCAAATATTGCCATGGAAACCCCCTGAAGAAAAACTATCCATAGTCCTTCTTGCAGAAAAAATAAACAATTAATTTATAAAACATATTTAGTTTTGAACTGAAATCTAAAAAATTTGGGAGTCAGAAAAAAGTGTAATATTCAGTTCAGTTCTGTTTTTTTGTTAATAAGATACATTTCTTATTTATTAAGAGACTTTGAATTTCAGCTACTTTCATTCATTGTAAGCTTTCCTATTCTCAGCAGCCAAAAGCTATTCATCCATCTATGATCTCTCTACTTGCGAACCCTAATCTTTATACTTGTCTCAAGCCATTTACACTTCTTACCTTTTATTTAGGTAATCAATGCAATTAAAACCTGAATTTTATCTCCAAGTAGGTTCATTCAGGAGTAGGCAGGAGCTAATTATATGACTACATATACCCCTATAATGTTCAGTACAGTTTTTTGAATATTATCAGATACATAAAAACATACCCATGCATATATACCAGGCTAAAAGACTGTGAACATGTTTTTTGAAGTAGAGCAATTAACAGGATTGTTCAGGGAATGGATATTATGACAGTCTTTCATAGAGTTTTACTATGAGTATGTGCTCAAACATTACAATGCAAATCATGCTTATAGTGTTGTGCTTTAATATTTTTCCAAAATATATTAGGACAATTTCCTACATTTGTAAGTATAAGTTTATAAATAAAATGGGATCTCTCTCAGATGACCAGAGATCTTGCTTAGGATCATCATTGTAAACATAACTAACCACTGTGCTATACTAGAGATGCAGAGAGCAAATAAGTTTGAAATGAAATGTGTACTGATCTCAAGAAACTTTGTGAATTATCTTATTTACCATGTCCTCCTCAAAGCTACGTACAGCTCCAGAGAGAAAATTGCTTCATTGGTGATTTGAAGTAGTTGTTTTTCAGTTAATCGTGCTTTAGCTTTACCATGACCAAGCATTTCCTATGAGCTCCACAGAATAGGCAAGGCATAAAAATATGATTTCAAAATATATACTATGAAAAATATGTGTGCGTGTGTATATAAACTATTGTAATCTGAAACAGCTTATAATGATGAATAGGCACACTGCAATTCATGGTCATTGTGGACATGTGCATTTATTTGCAAAAAGGAGGAAAGAATGTATTAATTAGGTGAACAATACATGTGCAATCCCCCTCCTGCAAAGATGTTCTCATTTCAATGGGAAAATCTCACGAAGCCAACTGGTTTCCAATTTTCAGCGTTCTATTCTCTACTATTCATTTCCTATGCCTCGTGTGCATTGATTTCACTCTATTCATTTTGCTTTTGTGTCAATGTAATGCAAAAATATAACAACTAAAACCTCACTCCCAAGGAGGGATTGCTCTATTCTAAGGATAATATTTGTTTTATACAAAAATACATAGAAGAGAAATATAAAGAAACCATTCAACTCATTCAACTCACAGTGAGCTACTGAGGTACTCTTGTATTTTTATAGTTTGATCTGTTATTTTTTCCTTCTCTTTATTCTCTGCCTTATTACATTGTTTTTTTATATAATTAGTGCTTTCAATTAAATGGAAAATCGACAATGTTTTTTGTCTATATGTATAGATGGGAACTCTTAAATGACATTTTTATGTTGATTGATTCCTATAATTTGTACATAATGTTTTGGTCAAGGTTCTGCTAATACTTTCCAAAACAATTATCTTTTTTTCTAAGAAGTTCTGAGTCTATATTATTATTTTTCCATAGGTTAAGGGAAAAAAGCATCCAATGAATAAGAGACTAAAGCTTTGAAAGGGTAAGTGTCAAAAGCAAATTAGACTTCTGATGACATGAACTCCGAAGAAAATCAAATACAATACTCCTTCTATGAATTTGTAATTGCATACCAGAAAGCAAAGAATAAGATAAACACTTTTCTGTTTGTTTTTCATTTTCATAGAAACTCCATCCTTATATGCTTTTAGATGGTCACATTTTGCTGACATTTACAAACATTTCATGTTGATCTTACATGGGCCACATCAATCATCTATACAGTTTCAATGACACTTTGTTAAATAAACTGTCATGAAAGATTTATAGAGAATTTGATAAAAGTAAAGAAGATGTAGTTTAGCCTTTAAAGATGCATTACCCCTTTTCTGAGGTATAATATCACTTCTAAAACACCATTAAGTTTTAGTAGCAATAAGTAAAGGAAAAAAATCTCTTTTTTCCACACTTGTATTTGCATAACATTTTTCCCTCTCCAAACACTGGAGGTAAGAGAGGGAAGTAGAACCACCGCCCCCCTGCCACCATCAATTCAGTGTTCCTTGACTTTATGGTTGTGCATTGATCCCATTTCAAGAATCATTACATGTAACTTGACAGCATTCAGAGTTTATTCACTAAAGAAAAATTAAATAATCGAATCCTTAATCCATTCATGCAAACAAGTGCTTCCCGCAAACACTTGAGTCTTTGTACTCTGAATAGGGTGGTGTATGATGACAAATTTGACATAAATTATTCCTCACACATTGTTGAGGCATTCAAGTGGAAGAGGGTTACTAAAAGGCTACAGTGGGATTCATAGATGTTTTTTAACATGAATAATTATGATATGAGACCATTTAATCCAATAGTAAGCTAGCAGCTGCCTTAAGCACCTGGCTAGTTATTTTTGTTGTTTGTTTTTCCATGAAATTAAAAATAATTGTTACTTTGAATTGGACTTGCAAAGAATCAGTCTCTAGCAGTTTATGCAAGGCAAACACTAATGATGTCATGTTACAATCATATATCTCATTGTTGGGGGTGAGTTGGCAATAAGGATTTTGTTAACACCATGGATCTCTTTTTTTTTCATTTTCCATGTGAATTTATTGATAAGTACCAATTTGGAATATAATTTTCCAAATTCTGGCACTGTTCTAGTCCTCCTTGTAAAATTTCCTTGCTTTGTGCTCTACTTGCGGACAGACCTAGCCTCTTTCCCTTGCTATCAGTTTTCGGAAATTTTTTAAATCTTTCAGATCCCTGAGTTTTGTTGCCTGTAAAACAAGGATACATTCTGGTAGTTAACAGTTTATTAACTACAAATTTTAGACCCTGTATTTTAAAGAGCAAACTATATATGCTGGAACCTAAGAATATAACTGCTTAGTATGTTGCATAAGTTAAGTGCATACTACTTAGTCAATATAAAGGAAACTGTTGATTCTGTTTCTGAAAATGAGACTTGACCTGTAGTATAATCAAATACATGTTTTCAAAATGAGCTCTACTATAATAGAACAATACAATTCAACTCTACAAATGGATAGAGTACACGGAGCATTCTTTATAAAAGAAAGTCCACTGAAAACCTACATTTTAAACAAAGTGTTCATAGTTCATTCCACAAAACAGTTTGAAATTTAGTACTCATACTGGTAAAATAGTATTCTATATAAAGATAACATGTGGAAATATGTTTCTATTTCAAAGGTTATATTTCTCCTTTGAGGACATTTACTACATTTTTGTTGTACCTTATAGTATAAAAATATATTTTCTTAAGTTTCTTTCTTTAAGAAACCACAGTAACTCCTATCATTTTTTTTAAGTGATGGGAAGCTGAGATTTTTAAACCTTTGATTCTTTTTTACTTTTAAGTAACCAACTCTTCATTTCTTATGAAATCAAAAGACAAGTTTCTGATTTGTTAAGATTGAAGGGAGGGCAAACTTGACTTTTGAGTTAAGACTTGACTAGCAATTCAGTTGTAAAAATACATTTTGAGAATCACTGGACAACTTCATAGGGTTAAACAACGAATAATGAATAAATCAGTGACATAATACAAAGACAGTTTCTTATAGTCTTATAACAAGAAAATCAAGATTCTGCTAATGACATTTTCATTTTATCATAGAGAACTACAGTACAGGAATGAAACTTTGGGGCTAGTAATGCCAGCGCCACATTCACACACTTACTCTCACGTCAGAACTCCGACAAAACTCTTGCCATTCTAATCATTTGATTTGGTCAATGGAACTTGAGGGGCTTCTCATTCTCTAAGTAAAACCAAACGTTATCTAACAAAGTAGACATGACAACGACCGAACCAGGGCATTTTCATTATCTTTAATATTTACAAGTTTGCAAAGTTAAAGGTCAGCAAAATCTTTTTGCATACATTAGTTTGTCACATAGACTTAGAGGCTAGTAAAAGACCTTTGAATCCCCATAATTCTGAATGAGCAAATGTATAAAACCTATTGTATGGTGTCAGGTACACAGTGTTTGTGTAAAGGTTGTTTGTAAATAACTGAAGGGATTCTCTCAGAACATATTTGAAAGAAACAAAGTTCTTGCTAAGGTATAATTAACCCTTTATAAATTATATTTAAAAAGCATCCAAATGCATCCTAATTGTCTTTAAAAGTTCGTACAGCTTCTGCAAATATCTCTCCTAATGTACCACTTTCCCTTCATGTGGAAACCAGTTTTACATGGGTCAAACATGTTAGAAAACAACTGAAGAACAAAATAGCATGTTGTTTTCATGGCTGAGGTGAAAATATTCATGTTTGGAATATTTAAATGATTTAAAACCAATTATTTATGCTTAAAAAATCCCTCTTATGTCTTCTTTTTAAAAATAGTTTAAGCCCTTACATCATAAATAATGCCTCTGTAATGGCAAATTTTGCCTCACATGCCTTATCCTTTATCTTCAAAGAAATCTGTGTAATTTTTCCCAATTACACTCTATCTGGCTCTTTTGTTATAAATTTGTTGGAACACACTCGAACAGAACACTAAATGTAAATATCTGCTATTAACACAGAGTGAATAATCATTGAAAACAAAAATGCTCTATTGCTTTATGACCACAATTTTCACTATCAGAAGTCCAAAGATGATGCACTATTAGCTTCCCCTCAGGAATAAAATGGTATTATCTGTTTTGCACAAGCAAGACAAGTGTCCCCTGTTGCTATATTTCTTCAGTCCATTGTCTCCTTCATCAATCACATTCTATTAGGTCCTGACACTGGGTGAGCAACTTTATTTCCACACTGTATGTTACCCTTTCACATACTAAGAGAGTCTTAATCTAGTCTTATTTAAAGACCTGCAATTCCTATCATGAATGTCAAAGTGAAGAATCTTTTTTGAGTTGGAGCTTTGTCCAATATTTAGCTTTTCAATTAAAACTTTATTAGGTAAACTATGAGGAAAAAAAGAACACAGACTGTCCTGAAACATCAATGTGTGGTTGCCTCTCAAGCTCCCGCTACTGGGGACCTGGCCCACAATGCAGGCACGTGCCCTGACTGGGAATCAAACCGATGACCCTTTGATTCACAGGCTGGTGCTCAATCCACTGAGCTACACCAGCCAGGGCTCAGTCCAATATTTCTGATCTTTCCAAACTTTCTCAGTGTATGCTCCAGAGGGAACTAAGTAACAGTCTATACTAATGGCAGAAGTCTTCTTTTGCCAGAGAGGATTACTGCCACTCAGTTCCAGGGGTAACAGAACACCAAGTTCATTTGGTAGTATTTATTTAATGTTCTCCTTTAATCTGTTTAAAACTGTAGCATTCCAAATGTCATGAGAAGATGTGAATACTCACTGAATAATCATTGCACCTAAAAAATAAACCAAATGTGAAACAAGAACCCAGTTTGTTTGTGTTCACTCAAGCTTTTCTAAGATTTCAGTTGTCTAAGCTATTTACAATTTCAGCTGACTTTGGAGGCTTCTCTGATGATTAATGTTTCAGTGGTAGCCAACAGTGTACCTGGGCATGCTTGTCAATCTAAAAAAAAAAAAAAAACAAAACAAACCCCAAAACTAGCAGATATATTTTTTTGTTAAAATGATTTTTTTTTCCTGGCCCATACTTTTGGCTTAAACCCTTCACCTTCTTTCATCCAGTCCCCCAACCCCCTCCCCTCTGGCAGCTGTCAGTCTGTTCTGTGTGTCCATGCCTCTGGTTCTATTTTGTTAAATTATTCTGTTCATTAAATTCTCCACATATCAGTGAAATCATATGGTACTTGTCTTTCTCTAACTGGCTTATTTCCCTTACAACAATAACCTCAAATTCCATCCATACTGTCACAAAAGATAAGATTTCCTTCTTTTTTTACACCTGAGTAGTGTTCCATTGTGTAAATGTACCATCGGTTTTTGATCCATTAACTGACCGATGGGCACTTAGGTTGCTTCCAGCACTTGGCTATTGTAAATCGTGCTGCTATGAACATTGGGGTGCATAGGTTCTTTTGAATTGGTGTTTCAGGGTTCTTAGGGTATAATCCCAACAGTGGAATTGCTGGGTCAAAAGGCAGTTTCATTTTTAGTTTTCTGAGGAAATTCCATACTGTTTTCCACAGTGGCTGCACCAGTCTGCATTCCCACCAACAGTGCAGTAGGGTTCCCTTTTCTCCACATCCTCTCCAGTACTTGTTGTTTGTTGATTTGTTAATGATGGCCATTCTGACCAGTGTAAAGTGGCATCTCATTGTGGTTTTAATTTGCATCTCTCTGGTGGCTAGTGATACTGAGATCCTTTCATATGTCTCTGGGCCTTCTGTATGTCCTCCTTGGAGAAGTGTCTATTCAGGTCCTTTGCCCATTTTTTAACTGGATTGTTTGTGGGTTTTTTTTTAAAACAACCTTTACAAGTCCAACTTTATGAGTTGTTTAAACAAGAGTGTAAACTCAATGCATGAGTAGTGCAAAATTCAAAACAGACACCGTCTTCTTTTGGGACAAATTATATTATTTGGTCAAGACTAGTTGTATAATCATTTAGAATCATAAATTTTAAGAAACTCTACTAATGACCACTGATATTATTCTCATTATACTATTATTATGTTTTTTTATTATTGTCACTACTGAGACTCTATGGTGATGTAATGGTATTATAACAAAGGGACCGAGTCACTGTGTGTGGCATTCCCACTTCCGCATTTAAATAATTCTATCATTTCTATTACTATACTACTTATGCCAACCATTGCATTCACATTCTGTGTCAGATCTCACATGTTCTCAGCTGGATTGAAGTCTTCAAAAGCTTACATTATTCTTCCCTAAATTGCCAACGATGTATTATAAAATTGTTGTGGTAATGAAATCAATTTGAATACAGTCTTAGAAATGAGACACCATTTGTTTCATTTTTCTTATTTGTCTCTTTTCTTCAATTTGCTTTAAAATTATTCTGAGCATTTCATAACCTACAACTTATCCTTAAATAATTCAATAAAACCAATTTGGCTAAATAATAATGACCTCAATTTTCCTAGACACACAAAATTTATGTTAAGGCTGGCAACACACTTTTAACTCATACAAACTATCGTGAAAGGGCCCTGGCTGGTGTAGCTCAGTGGATTGAGCGTGGGCTGCGAAACAAAGGGTCGCCAGTTCAATTCCCAGTCAGGGCACATGCCTGGGTTGCAGGTCAGTTCCCCAGTGGGGGCCGCATGAGAGGTAACCGCACATTGATGTTTCTCTCCCTCTCTTTCTCCCCCCTTCCCTTCCGTCTAAAAAGAAATAAATAAAATCTTAAAAAAAAAAACCTATCACGAAAGGAATGTGATTCTGTTTGCTGCAGCTTCTGGTGTCTCCTTGAAGAAACTATAAATATATGTATATCTATAGATAATATAGGTATATATTAGATATAGTTATATAGATATAGATATAGACAGATATAGACATAAACACAGATATAGATATATAGGTAGATAGGTAGGAAGAGAAATTATTCACTCTCAAACCTAAAGAGCAGAGGAAATTTTCTCAATGAAATTAACAGATAAAATTTAAAAACATTCAAAGCAGAAAACAATAGAGTTTAGTCATCACAATAGAGTTAATACACAGAATGAGACAGGCACACTGGCAGATACTTTTAAGTAGGACCACAAGCTAAGGCTTCTAGTAACAACAAGCACACCACATTTTACCAATTGTACAAAGAGTTCAGCATCACATAAAGTGACTCTTAGTAAGACTCTAATCATTTTATCCCACAGAACAGAAGGCTAGGTTTTGAGTTACATGGATATGTTGTATATTTTATGTGGGAATGTGGCTGAAAGATCAGCAGCACTAAGAGAAGATTGCTATTTTTTTTTTGGTAGTTGGCCTTCCATGCGTCATTGTTAGGGAAGAGGAACCAGGAACAGATAACCTCTCAACCAAACGTTACCTGTACAATCAGAGGCATTTTCAACTGGCTCTGGAAAATGCTCTGTGGAACAGAACTCATACCCATTTATCTTCTACAAAGCCAGTCCCTAACTACCACTCACAGCGTAATTGCCAGATTTATATATAATTGAATCAAGACTTTGGAAAAGCAATGTCAAATAGAAGGAAATACAATGTGAGTTACACATGCAATCTTAAATTTTCTAGTAGCCGCATTTTAAAAGTGACAAATCTGTAAACTAATTTTAATAATAATTCATTAAGCCAGCATAGAAAAAATGCTATACTTCTAATATGGAATCAATATTAAAAATATTAATGAGATAGTTTACAATCTTTTTTTCATACTAAGTCTTCAAAACCCAGTGTGGACCTCAAACAACACATCTCAATTTGTGCTGGACATACTTCATGTGCTCAACAGCCACGTGGGGCTAGTTACTACCGACCACATAGGACAGTCCAGGTTTAGAACCTCACAATACACAACTATCATAAAAACTATAAAATGTATTACAAACTACACAAAATATAATGGGAACTATAAAAAGTTTAAGAACACGAGATAAGTCGACCTACACTTCCTCAAACCATGCCAAAATATTGCATAAATTGAAAGGAATGTGTCACTAAAATTCCTTCAAATGAGATGGAGTCTACAGATGTCTGTTTGAAATTCTTCTGCATTCTGTTGCAGACTGACACAAAGAGATTTCTCATTTTCATCTCTAAAGATTTTTGTTGGATTTATTTTTATGAAATTCTAAAATCTCTACATTTTAGAAAAGAAATAACATCAATATATAAATCTAGTTCAGGACAGCCATTTTATTTACAACAATGTGAAGCCTTGGCTTTTTTCTTTCAATGATAGTATTAAAAAGTAGGACTTCGGTCCTCCAAAACACCTGTAGCTTACAGGTGTTTTGAAATTTCTTTATTACAATACCCCAAGTGTTTTTCATTTCCCAAATCAAAATCCAATTTTGCTTACTTGAATCTTAGTGGACATAATTTATAGAAAGTGTGAACAAAAACACAGTGGGCACAAACAAGATCAGAGAACCGAGTGAAAGTTAATTCACAGAGAGATTCTCCACTCTATTTACCTAGCTTTGTTAATATCTCAATTTTTGTGTTCATCAGAAAAGAGTATAAATGTCTTCTCTGCATTTTCCCGAGTCCACAAAATCTACAATTTTATAAATAACAAACTCAGAGAATATCTAAGCTGACCTTTATTCATATAGTCAACAATCTGTCAAATATGGAAGGTGCTAAGGATATAATGAAACACAAGGTAGATCTGGCCCTCGATTAATGGAACTGTGGCTACATACTTGCCTTTTAAGTCTCCAACTAAATTAGTATAAAAGGGGAGAACTGGCACTCAATATTATGTTAAAATTATAAAATTCATTAATAAAAATAACATGTTTAGGGACCAACTCCCATAATATTGATACTAGAGTGTCTGATTATTACAGATTTTGATATCTTTTCCCAATAAAAGTCAATAAGGACATTAAAAATAGAAATTAAAAGAATATGCTGTATATTCTTGGCCGCTATGAAAATTCTATATCAACTAAGTTAGATGTTTTTTAAAAAAATTTATAAATAACTACAGAGGACAGTGCTAAGGTAGCCTTTCACCATAGGCCATGCATTTGAATTTTTCCAGTCTAATAATAGACATTTTCAGTTGGCTGCAGGAATTATATTTGCTGAATTAGAACATCGCACAAACTCATAACATCATCAACAATTCCGTATTTTGCTGTGTATAATGCACATCCACATTTTTGACCAAAGCCATCAGGAAAAAAATCTTGCATTTTAATTTTGTTTTTTAGGATTTTATTTATTTATTTTTAGAGAGAGGGGAAAGGAGGGAGAAAAAGAGGGAGATAAACATCAATGTGTGGTTGCCTCTCACATGGCCCTCACTGGGTACCTGGCCTGCAACCCAGGCATGTGCCCTGACTGGGAATCGAACCAGGACCCTTTGGTTCCCAGCCCAACCCCAATCCACTGAGCTACACCAGCCAAGGCTCATTTTAGTTTTTTAATTCAAATTTTTATTTACATTTAGAAACAAAACCTATTATCATATTCCAGGGTATTAATTTGCATACAGATATTATCATTGCTTTCCAGAGTTACAATTTTAATGCATAAGCATAAATAAAAGAATTAAAAACATTTATATGGATACAGAACTAGTAGTACCCATGTATTATACACATCCTTATATTTCCCTCCAAAATTTAGGCAAAAAAGTCCACATTATATATGGTGAAATGTAATTAGTCATTTGTCTCAAGCAGGCCAACCATCAAAAAGGCATTCCCAATGGTGGCTTTTGCAAAAATAAAAACTAAATACCTGAATTCAGTAAAATTATGAAACTATAAATTATCATAAATTTAACAATGCATACATTTAGGTTCATTCTTGTATTTGAATTTGTACAGACATTTCTTGAAGAGAATGTGTACGATATCAACCTCTGCACCTACTCTTTAATGTTAAATTTCCTACTAAATGCAGGATTTTATACAGTATGTCTACATTATAATTAAGCTACTGTTGTATTAATTTTTAAATTGTATAATATAGGATCTAACAGTTCTATTTTATCTCTCTTGTGAAACCTTTTGCCTTTTCTGAACTTAAAAATCTCTCACTGCTGTATGTATAAATTTCATTGAAGTTCTGAGGTAAACAAGCAGTCTTCTAACTTTTAAATAATGTACTAACTTCTGTTTAGGTGAATTGGGATTCGAAGTGCCATCCAAACCTTTTCATCACTCAACCTAAAAAGCTTTCAAGGTCAGTTTCTGAGATTAGAGAAATACCAATACTGCCCCAGTCTTGTGCTTTCTAAAATAAACCTCCAACCATTATCTTTTCTAGCAGTAGAACAAGGAAACTTTAGTCCAAATATATGCATAAAAATTCCCCTTATATTGTCAACTAGGTCATTTGACTCAGGTTTCTCTAGGCTTGGTTGTTTTTATTTCCATTTCCTGAACCAAGTTGGTAAATATTTAATAATACTTACTTCTTACAGATTATATATTTAAGACTTTTCATTTATATTTGAAAGATTTACCATTATTTCATGACAACCATGGTCCGAACACTTCTTTTTATAAACAAATTGTTCTCAGGCATTTAGAATCAGCTTTAGAGCCCTGGTTGGTGTAGCTCAGTGGATTGAGCACAGGTTGGGAACCAAAGGGTCCCGGTTCGATTCCCAGTCAGGGCACATGCCTAGGTTGCAGGCCAGGTCCCCGTGAGGGCCATGTGAGAGACAGCCATACATTGCTGTTTCTCTCCCTCTCTTTCTCCCTCCCTTCCCCTCTCTCTAAAAATAAATAAATAAAATCTTTAATTAAAAAAAACAAAGAATAAGCTTTAGTTTCTGCAAAGAAAAACCTGAAGTTTAGAGCATTTCCAAGTAATAAGCCAGCCAGTCTCTGAACCTGTGAAAATAACTTCCAAAAGACTGTACAACAACCACCGTTTCTTACATTTATGGTCCCAGAATGGGTTTCTGTTTTCCACAGACAATCCATCACATCCTGAAACCAAATTTACTTCATAGAAATAAATCACTGATAAGAAAAAGTAGAAAAAACTCTTTCCCTAGAGTAAAAAAAAATCCTCCACCATTTTCTATGGGTCAGAACCTCAAATCCTGAATTTATAAAAGATTTTGCCCAATTTCTAGCATTATTTCTGGGGAAAAAACCTAAAACCTCCATGTCACCTTCAAACATAATACAATAATGTTTTGTGAACCAAGTAAGAGGTATTATCCATGTCCATGATATATCCAGCCCTAGACTTCAATCTGCAGCACAGTCTGTCTTTAAAGATAAAGAGCAAACTTGTTAAGGTAAGAGAAAATTGCTCTTGTAAGTGATTAAATGTAAAAAACAGCTCCCATAATCTGCACTGAATTCTTTTGAATAAGTGGAATCAGTGGGGAAAAGAAATAACAAAATAAAACTGATAAAAAGGAATGTATTTTAAGTATTTTAATGGTACTTCTACATTTTGGCTGATGGACATTCTCTAAATGAAATCTATTGAAAGAAGTCAATACATCAGCTCTTCTACAGGGTCTAAACTGGATTTCATTTATTTACATTAAATAGTTTTCTAATTTCTTTTTTGCATATTTCTGCTTATTTTTCATTTGCTTTTCTCCTATTTCATAAATCAAGGCAAATGATAATATCCAAAGTACATAAACACCTTGTCTCTTTGGGGTTAGACTTTGGAATGTGGGCTAGACTGAGAATACTAGTACTACAAGTTCACATTCTGGTGAGGATAAAGTATTGAAATATTTTAACCATAATGACAACAAATGATACTCTCTCTGCTTGAAAGAGAAAGCTGGAGGCAGACGAAGAAGCAAAGGCACAATTTCTTTTACTTCTGCCAATAAGCATCTAGAAATGTGAGGGATTATATAACTGTATAAATTGAACAATGTTGTTCGAGGGTAGGAATATATTACATAACAAAGTTATCTCATGAATCTTCTACAAAAAGCTTTTCTTCAGTAATTATAGCTTTAAAAATATTTCTTCTGATGATTACCAAAAAAAGTTTGTAAAGAATAATCCCAGATGAAATAGCTGAATCAATCCTCAGAAGTGATGTGACTTGTTCTTTTATTTAAAAAAATTATGAATGTATTGTTGGCCTATAATATTATATTAGTTTTAGATGTATAGCATAGTGATTCAATATTTAATACCTTACAATGTGATGACCACAACAAGTCTAGTAACAATCTGTCACCATTCAAAGTCATTATAATGTTATTGAGTATATTCCCTGTGGTGTACATGACATTTCTGTGGCTCATTTATTTTATAACTGGAAGTTTTTACTTCTCATTCCACTTCGCCTTTTATCTGATGTGATTTGCGCTTATGTGGAAACAGAAAGAAAGTCACAGTTTAAGGAAATAACTAGCTAATAAACAAAGAAAAAAGAGGGCCTACACGAAGTGGGGAAAAAACGCTAGGTGCATGTTACATGTGTGCACACACACAAATGCACACATACCCTTGCATATACACATATAAATAATGCCACCGCTATAAGCAGATGGAATCTCTACCTCTTTCTACTCCCAAACATAATTTATCTGCTTTCCTTACACCTAAAATACATTTAGCCCTCCTACACGTATCATGTAAATATATTTTACCAATTTGCTCATTTCTTCAATGTTTTCATCCTTCTGTATATCCTTCAGGTGTTGAAATACATCCAACTCATCTTTGATTTTAAAATTCTTCATGAAGATATCATTGTACTCATGTCATCTGCACAGCTCTTACCTAGCATGGGATGCTGGAAATGCGTGTTTATTGGATGCTGTTTGATAGGATAAAGATGATGAACCTGATCATTATAATTATATTCTATTACACACTATTCCTAAGAGTATAAAATTATTTCTGAAGTTTGTATGAATCTTCTGAGGCTGGTAGGGAAATATAATAAGTAACTACCCAAGTGTAATAATGGCTGGCTGATGACTGGAAAATGTTATTTGCAATTTATCATTTGACTCATTAAGAATACAGACCGGTTCATTAGAACATGGAGCTAAGCCAAAGCAAAGGTTCTGGTCCCTCCTAAACACTGGTCAGCTTCCTGCAAAGGCACACTGTTGAAACAACGAGGGCCTAGACGAGATAGCATAGACTGAGCTAAAACAAAACAGAATCATAATTTTAAAAAAAGCATCAAAAGCATAACTCAAAAGAGTGATTTCATGTATGAGGAACAATCAATTACAGGGTGGCCTTCCTCCATAAATATAAAAGTTTCTAAATACGGCAATACTATTCTCACTGTCAACTTCCTCTAGAAAAGGAAGGAAAACTATAGCCAAAGAAGGCAAATAATGGAATCAGAATACAAAACAAACCAAGGACAAAATAGTCTTTTAAAGCCATCCTGTCAGTTGATACAAGGAAAAGACAAAGAAAAAGATCAAATAGAAACAGCGATCTGCAAACCACCCACCACTCCAGAAGATTTGCTTGACGCTTGACTCATTTCTTCACGCATTCTCTATTTGTCAGTCCCTTTCTGTTCTGCACTAAGAAAAAGTCTCTTAATTGTAAGGCTGTCATATTCTTAAATACTAACAAACAATGAACTATATTTACACAGTGAGCGTCTTTTTCCTTCAATTTTCATTATAGTTCCTACATGCACAATATTGACATTAAATTAAAATTTTCAGCTTTATTCTGGCCCATTGCCTCAACTTTCTCCAGGGTGTTTCCCACATTTTGTGTTTTCCATTAAACTATGAAGCTATTTACATAGCTGTAATGTCAATGGTGTAAGTATTTAAGTATTATAAATGTTATCCTATATGACTAGGCAGGTCTTGTTTCCAATACAGTCAGCTGGAATACACAAAGTAACTTTTCCATATGTCCAGCAATGTTTCCATTTGCAACTAAAAGCTAAGTAGCATTCCAACAATAGAATTTCTTGTTATACTAGAAGTTCATTTGACAAAGTAAGATGATACTAACATATTCATACTACAGAAGGTTTTTTCCATTAATTTAGAAATTAGTTATATGAATCAGTACTCTATGAAACAAATTGCACTGGCTAGGTCTCATTTCAAAATAATAAATTTCTGTGCTGGGAATTTGGATTTATCTTTAGAGAATTCAGCAAAGCAAATTATTTTGTCAGATTCCCACTCAGAAACCTTTAACCTGTTTCTCTTCCTAGCCAAACAGAATTTTTCGGAATTTCTCAGACACAACCTATGCTTTCTCATCACTTCACGCTTGCTTGTGCAATTCTCTCCACCTGGAATATCCTTAATCCTAATTTACAACCATTCAAATCAATCACCCTTCAAGGTACACTCAAATACCACAGCTTAAATCTTCTTTCTGCCATTAATAATCCTGGCATCCTCGATCTATCACTCTAAAGGGAATACAGTTACCATATGACCCAGAGATCTCTCCTGGGTATCTACCAAATATTTTGAAAACATGTATTCACAAAGCTACATGCACCCTATGTTGATTGCAGCATTATTCATGGTGGCCAAGACATGGGGACAACCAAAGTGTCCTTTGATAGAAGAGTGGATAAAGAAGATGTGGTGCATATATATGCAATGGAGTATTACTCAGCCATGAGAAATGGTAAAATACTTCCATTTGCAACAGCATGGATGGACCTTGAGAACATCATGCTAAGTGAAATAAGTCAGACAGAAAAAGCTAGGAACCATATGATCTCATTCACATGTGGGATTCAAACCCGAAACTTATAGACAAAGACAGCAGTAGGGTGGTTACCAGAGGGAAGGGAGTAGGGAAGTAGAAGAGGGTAAATGGGGCCAGACATATGGTGATGGAAGATGATTTTTCTCTGGGCAGTGGGCACAGAATGCAATATACAGATCACGTATTAGAAATGTACACTTGAAACCTACATGATCTTATTAGCAACTCACCCCAATACAATTAATTTAAAAATTTTAAATGTTACTCATGAGAAAGAATTTAAAAAATAAAGGGACTCTTTACTTAATACCACCTAGCTCCTGGGGTCACTTTAAGAATCTATGAGACAAGTATTAAACCACTTGCTAAATTTTAAGCACTCACTAAACAATTGTTCTAAATGCTCCAAATATACTAGGTGGATACCTGAATTAGAGCATCTGCTCACAACCATGAAATATTTATTTAATCCTCAAGCTCTATAAGGAGGTGCCATAAAGTTTGCATTAATAATTTGCAATTTACTTGCATGGAAAATCTATGTAGAAGTGTCTATTATGAAGTATTCTGTTCTTTGGTGCATAATGAATGAAAAGAAAGGAAAAATCTAGGAGATAAACATACATTTTATGCTTACACAAGTGGATGAAAACTAGATTCAATCATCACTTTCTAGAAACTCCTAAATAATATATAATTATTTATATTTTTCTTTGGGTTTGATTCATTGCATTAAAAGTCATTTAAAAATTTTAAGGGCAGCATATAATATACTAGCCTTCATTAAAGCTGTTCAATATCTTCTTGGTTAAAAAATGAAAATGTAATCAAAATTATTGAAATCTAAGAGACAATTCATGGGCTCAAGATTATTAATTTATATCTGATGAAGCAAAATAATTAAGCATTTACAGTTTCTTATAGTCTTTCAAATTTACATAAATGTAAATGAGTAACATTATTATTAACTTCTAACATTAAGCAATACACTTTAGGTGTATGTGAATATGATTAAGGGTTAGAAATAGGGTAAATTTTAACACAATTTTAGCATAAAAAATAAGCTGCTGGGAAAATGTGACAGGTTCTGCTTTTTGTTCATGTAGATGCGTTCTATTACAAAAAGAAGAATGCTCAGGCACAAATTCATGTACAGTACTTGTGACTTTATTAGATGAGGCATAAACTCCATGGAATATTTTAAGGAAGCCCTCTCTAAAGATGCTAATTTATAATTCTATAAAGAAAAAGAAGTGTGCATGTCTGCGTCTGTCACAAAAATTTATGAACAGTCTGCCTCCTCATTTATGCATCACAAGACAATAAAGTCATCAGTGATATTTATTCAGGGACCTAGATCATAATAAAATATAGACACACAGAAAGTACGGTTGCAAATTTAAATGGCATATGGCACTGGCACCATGTGTTTGCTGGCACACCTTCCTATCATTGAGGTACACAGGATTGGCTAGCTGCTTTGCTTTATCCCTTAACGTTTTTGTTCTCTACCAGGAACTGAAGCTGATAGGAAAACTGAATAACAAGGAATGATTGTGGCACGTGCGACTGCCACCGATGTGGGTTATGTGTCCCTTGATCTCCATAAAAGAACCCTCCAAGATACGTATTATCTTGTGGCTGAGTACACTGAACTCAAGTTTGAGAACTGTGCCCCAGGTCACACTAGCTAGAAGAAATGCATGGATGTGAACCGTGATTGCTCCGATGCCAAAGTCTACGCTTTCCAGTATACCTTGTGGCCTCCTGAACCTTGGGATCACCTCTATGATATCAAGGCTCCTTGTCTCAATCCAAGAATGAGATCACGTACAAAAGCAACTGCTTAATGATGTTACCATTTCACATAATTTTCTAACAGCCCCAACAGGTACACTGTCACAAAACTGCCATTCCACATTCCATAAGCTAAAAATGAAAAAGTTGCCTTTTAAACAATTAAGTAAAGCTAGCGCTCTTCATTCCCATATCCCTAATGAAGACATATTTCTGCATCTTTTTGCTACTATAAGTAGAAATGCAATTTGCAATTTGAAGGGACGGAGGCTCTGTTAAGTAACAGAAAGCTCAATTAATAATTAATGCATATACACAACTACACACCTTGGACAGTATTTTATTTTTAAAACTATCATATATCAACTGCAGTAAGAAACACACACACACACACACACACACACACACACACAGAGGGTCTGGCACAAATAACGCCCCTTTTATCGCAAAATATTCTATTACAAAATCATAAGCATGTAATTCTGTAATATAACACTATCACACTCAAGCACACCATATGACATTTCAGGTAATATGTTCAAATTAAAACTGTAAATTGATACACCCATATTATTACCCTACCAACGTCACTCAAGCAGGCCTTACTTCTGCCAGACCCTATATGTACATATAAGCATATATTTATATATAGTCAATTGTCTGAAGTCCTCTCATCCTAATAGTCTATCATCCAGAACTTAAACTGACCACTCATTTCTTCACATAAGTGCAAAGTCACATTTACCTTCATCCCTGTGTGGAATTTCATATCAGGTTTAAAAAGAGAGTTTTCTGTACACGTGGTCTTGTTAAATTCCTAAACCTATGTCCTTCAGTCTTCCAGTTTGTTTGACTTTTCACTGTTTCCTAGTTATGACCTTCATTTTGGTCCACCGGCTTCTCAGTGAGGGCCAGAAAACTTACTTGATTGCAAACCAGAAATATAAGGATTGATCATCTTTCTCTAACAGGGGAAGAGAACTAATGAGCCCGTTTTCCTCTCTCCCCTTAGAAACCTGGTGGAATTTTCTTATGTATACAAAATATTTTGGTAAAATTTCTCAGTGCATCAGGTGGCGAACCCTCCCAGACACCCTCTGACTGACAGTTTCCTTCTGGTTAGAGAAAATATTGTAATTTCTCGTCTTGCTGGAAGTTCTGAACTAGAGCCAGTGCACAGTGGGAGCCACACATTTTGTCCTGATGAAGTTTTGTGATGCGTACAAATCTCTCTGGTGACATTTTACTTTTTTTATAAATCTGAGGAAAATTTTCTTAAATGTTTTTATATGATGCAAAAAATTGAATAGTGGTACCAAAAATGGACAACAGGTGAGACAGCAAATTATATAGAAAATAAGGAAGTGAAGCATTTTAAGAAAAATTACACCAAGCCAAACTCAAAATTTAAAAAAAATCATGATGGCTTGTTACCATTAAAATATTGTATAGCCCTGGCTGGTGTAGCTCAGTGGATTGAGCGCGGGCTGGGAACCAGAGGGTCCCAGTTCAATTCCCAGTCAGGGCACATGCCTGGGTTGCGGGCCAGGTCCCCGTGAGGGTCTTGTGAGAGGCAACCATACATTGCTGTTTCTCTCCCTCTCTGTCTCCCTCCCCTCCCCTTTCTCTAAAAAAATAAATAAAATAAAATAAAAATAAAATAAAAATTAAAAAAATATTGTATAAATAGAATAGAAATATAGAAGGAGATCATGACTCCCTTTCCCTTATCACAGGAACAATTAGAGGAAAAAATTTAGAATTAAGCAAAATGAAAACAAATGTCATTGGTTTCCTTCCAGTGACCGATGCACACCACAGAGAGCAATGAAACCACCTGACCTTGACCAGGGCTTCTAACCATTTTCTCCATAAATGGGGCCTGTGTTGAAAAAAAAGATCCCAGCTGTGATAACCTGAATGTGCTTTAAGTCTCCTTCTTTTTCTTTCAGTGCTATTCCATTTCATAGGACACATGCTCAGGACATATTGGAAATAAATCTAACCAAGGAGAACATCACTGACCTGTAGACTAACTCTTGATACACTTGCTAAAGCCTTACAACTCCTTAAACCATTCTCATTTCCTAAGCATGATTCTGACAGTAAACAATATGGTGAACACAGATGGGTAGACCAGCCAGTGTGGCAGAAAAACCGGCTGTACCATCAATTCAACATTCTCAGCAATGGGACATAACAGGACACTGTAGATGTCAGGATGGAGAAGATGTTCTGCAGGGCAAATAGGGTAAACTATAACATTCCTTGGGAAGGGAAGAGGTGAGAAAAATAAGCATGATCAGGATCTGCATCAAACACATTCAGCTGGTATTTCAGGCTACAAATTTCAAGTTGATATCAGGAATGAACCTGCTATCAGGTGACTGATATCAGCTCAATGGCAGGAAATTCATTAAGCAAAAAACCAAACTGTTGAAAAAGTGTCACCAGAATATTAGTGTTGTAATAATAATAGGATGAAACACAATAGGATGAAACTGATTTACTTCCCCATGTGACTGTAGTCAGTTCCACTTAGGAACAGCTGTTATTTTCCAATTATAATTCACAAGACCAAAATATTAATTAATTAGGGAACAATGTTTAATTTAAGCAAGCAGAGAAAAATCTTCTTGCAAAGTATTATTTTTATAAGGAAGTTGTCATGATTATTTGGCACAAAAATTTAATGTGGTGAAACAGTTTATTGCATGCTATTGATATGCAAACAACTTTCTCCCACATTGAGAAAGAGCTACATAATATGAATCCAAGTGTAAAGAATTGCTCCTTAGTAAAAACTGGACTTCACTGACAGCTTTCCAAATATTTCACTTAGTAAAGTACTGTTGTTTTAGACAATCGAAAGATTATCTTTTGGAATCAAAGAAGCAAGTTAATAAAGTGACAATAACAAAGTGATGTATCTGTCAAAGTTTATAGATAAGGATGTCGAGCTATAGGTTATCAGCCTATGGCACTGACACTGCCCATATATCATAGCTCCCCAACACACTCTGTCAGCATTGTTTATTTCCAGTCAGGGGTTAAATAATGACCGTGTACTAAGAATGCCTGTGGGAAACTGCTTTGTCTTACACACTGTTTACCTGTTTACTTCAGAGCAAGTTTGCAGCTAAACTACAGACCAGCCATCATTCAGAATCACCTGACATTGAGCTGAATGGAAGTCCTATAACTAAGGTTATAAAAGAAGCCACATGGGGACTGGTAGGAGGCACAAAGATGTGGAACAGGCTGTTCTCACACCCAAGTGTGGCAGTTAAAAATCAGAAGGGTTATCTTGGGTACAGAGGTCCCTCCTGAGGAGAATGGGGTCACATCCCTACATCAGGACCCCAAGCACAGGGTTCCAGTTCCAGGAAGAGAAGTCCCTATAACTTCTGGCTGCAAACACCAGTGGGGTTTGAGGCTGAGGGAGACAGAGGCTTCTGGAGTCCCAGGCAGTTCCTCTTAAAGGGCCCACACACAGACTTACTCAGACTCACTCCCCCTGAGCTCCAGCACTGGGGCAGCAGCTTGAAAGGCACCAGGGACATGCATGGAGGAAATGAAGTGTCTGGCATCAGGGCAAGAGCTGGAGGAGTAGCTTTCTGCCAAACAGAATTACTGGCAGAGGCCACTGTTCCTTTCCTTAGCCCTCCTTCCCCCACAGAACCAGCAGGTAACGCCATATCTGAGTCTCAGCCTGGTTCACACTGTTGGCCGTACTGTGGTTATTCCCTGAGACACTGCCCCACCCAACTTGCCACCCACCCAAGGTGTTTCCAGTGGTTTTTCCAAATAAATGGCCTGTCTTGCCTCATACTTCATACTTTCTTAAAAACTCTCAAACAAGCAGCATCTGGCCTCAGTGTACCCTATACCTCTTGCTCAGTGGCCCCAGGCCCCACACTAGTGCCAGGTGGCCTTGTATGGCAGTGTAACATTGTGTGGGCACCTTCAAGCCCAGCACAAGGAGCAGCTAGCCCTGATGGAACACAGGTAGTGGTTGACCTAGGCCTGCTGATCCTGGGAGGTCCCAGAGCTAGTGTAGCCAGTACAGGTTCAGATCATGTCAAAGCACAACCCAAATACCTGCATAAGCAGCATACTCAAGGGGTGATTTGGCAGAAACCTGAGCCCCACTGAAATAAGTCCCATTCCCTACAAAGCTGACCCTCCACAGTGATCACAGACAGTCCTTGTAGCCAATCAGCCTGTGGGTAAATCCTTCCTATTGATGTGCCAAGAGCAAACAAGGCTCAACTACAACCCACATGAGGGTGCACCCATAGTGCCTAGCTTCGGTGGGCAGGGAGGCTTTACTACTGGACCCTACAAAACACCTACTGTATTAAGCCACTCTACCAAACCCAGGAGACATAGCAGCTCTACCTAATACATAGAAACAAACAGAGGAAGGCTACCAAAATGAGGAGACAAAGAAACATGGCCCATATGAAAAAAACAGCACAAAATTTCAGATAAAGAAGTAACAAAAATAGATACAAGCAATCTATCAGATGCAGAGGTCAAAAGAGTACCTATAAAGATGTTCAATGAACTTAAGAGAAAAGTTCATAAACTTAGAGAAAACTTCAACAGCAAAAAAAGGACATGGAAACCATAAAAAAGAATCAGTCAGAAATGAAGGATACACATCTGAAATGAAGAACAATTTATAGGGAATCAACAGTAGAGTAGATGAAGCTGAGAATCAGAACAGCAATTTGGAACATACAAAAGCAAAAAAAAAAAAAAAGAAAACAAAAACACCCAATCAAAACAGCAAGAACAATAAAGAATCCAAATAAATGAGGATAGCATAAGAAGCCTTTGGGTTGCTTCAAGCATACCAATATTTGCATCATGGGGGTGCCAGAAGAAGAATAGGCAGAGCAAGAAACAGAACACTTATTTGATAAAATGACAGAAAACTTCCCTAACCTGGTGAGGGAAATAGACATACAAGTCCAGGAAGCACAGAGAATTCCAAACAAGGTGAACCCAAAGAGACCAAACCAAGCAACATCATTATTAAAATGCAAAAGATTAAAGACAAAGAGAGAATCTTGAAAGCAACAAGAGAAAAGAAGTTAATTACCTACAGGGAGTTCCCATAAGACTGTCAGCTGATTTCTCAACAGAAAGTTTGCAGGCCAGAATGGATTAGCAAGAAATATTCAAAGTGGTGAAAAACAATGACCTACAACCAAGATTACTCTGGTTAGCTAAGGTATCATTTGGAATTGAAGGACAGATCAAGAGCTTCCCAGACAAGAAAAAAGTAAAGGAATTTATCACCACCAAACCATTATTACATGAAAAGTTAAAGGGTCTTCTTTAGGAAAAAAAAAAGAAAGGAGTTGGCCAGGCAGCTGAATCGGTTGAAGCATCATCCTGATGCAACAGGATTGCAGGTTCACTCTGTGGTCAGGGCACAAACAAGAATCAACCAATGAATGCATGAATAAGTGGAACAATAAGTCAATGTCTCTCTCTCTCTCTCTCTCCTTCTTTCTCTCCCTCTATCTCCCCCCTGCCCCTTCCTTTCTCTCTCTAAAAATCAATAAATAGAAAGTAATACAATAAAAGTAAATAAATGAACAAGCAGAACAGAAACAGACCCAAAGATACAGAGAACATTTTGATGGTGGCCAAATGGGAAAGAAGTTGAGTATAAGTGAAGAGGATGAAGGGATTAAGAAGCACAGATTAATTGTTACAAAATGGTCATGGAGATGTAAAGTACAGCACAGGGAATGTAGTCAATAATACTGTAATAACTAAGTATGGTGTGAGATGGGTATGAGATTTATCAGGGTGATCACCTAGTAAGTTCTATAATGTCTAATCACTGGGGTGTACACCTGAAACTAGTATGGTATTTCAACTGTAATTGAAAAATATTTTAGCCATATGTACTATATAGTCTCAAATATGAAACCACATACGTATATAAAAGATACCATAACAGTTATTCAGAATCAAAATTAACTCATTTTCCCCTATTAACTGGCATAAATCGTTACGACATTGAATAGTAAATTCCATTTTCTTAACTATTAATTTGTCTCAAAGTTAGTAACTCTGATAGAAGGCAGTTAATTAAGGGTTTCATATTTCTTCCACAGCCTTATAAAATATATATAAATAAAAATATTAATGAATAAATACCAGAGATACTATTGTACTTTACATAATTGGCTTAGCCAATCCTCTCTACAGGAAATTAGTATTTTGGATTTTTATCCTTACAAAGGCTTAAATAGATAAGGAATAAGTGGAAAATTCCTTACATACTTACGTTAATTAAATTCCTTACATTATTTAAAAGCTCATGTATAAAGGCTAGGTTAAATTTGATATGCATGCTTACGTTATATTGATGTCACTTAGGTTGGGTGTTTCAGTATTTTACATTCAGCATCTCTAACTGTTGATGTTTCTACAACTCCTTACAAATCATAGACCAATTCCACTGCAAAGAACCTCAAAATGATCATCTGATCTAGCTTTTGTTTCAATCAAATAGGTAGCTGAATATTTCAAGAAACTTTTTAGAGGTACGAATATCAAAGAATTTCATTTTTGATAAATTGACAATAAAACCAAGGCAGGAGGTTTACATTATCAGTATTTTAAATAATTTAAAAGAAAACTGATAGATGATCCTAAGTAATGGTAACACATTACTTCGCAGTCTACCAAACACATAAGTCATTCTAAAATATCCAATTACACATTTATTCCACTTCTATAAAAACCTGTGTTAAAATCGAATAGAAAAAAAATCATCTTTCTTCTGAGTTCAAAGCAAGTCAATGTATACTGCACTTCCTTTCTTCTTCCCCCACCTTCCTATGTAAGGGTATTATCAGACACCATAACTTTAAACAACTGGACAGCTTGCACTCAAACTTAAGAGAGGTATTATGGGTTTTCTTTGAAAGGTTAAGTGACAGAAAGAAATCTGTCCATTTTCAGCAGCTGAATGTGCTTACTGGTTCAACAGAGATTTTTTTTTTTTACCAAAAACATTGCCAGCTTTCACTCTGTCAAATGATTTGAAAATATCTACAGCACTTCCAACCTGCATTAAATGAGATCTAATGGATTAAGATACAAGTGGTCTTTCTTGTTAATCATGTTGGAAACTTTCACAAGCATTGGCAGGACCCTGATATAAAAGTAACCAAGGGGTGCCAATGATGAAAGACTTTGTTGCCATGGTGTCATCTTATAAATCATCAATTATTGTCTGTTATTATGAATGTGACAGCCACATACCATCATAAAGGGATTTGCATTTTCATCTAGTTTCAAGATGTTTTTCCAGACATCATTCTCTTTGTAAAAAATATGTCAAGAAAACCATGGAACATTTTAAGCTTGTTATGGAGTATTCAAGCGTTCATTCGGACTTTGTCAGTTTGGCATTTCGGCATCCCAACCTCTCCTTGGCATTATTGAATAGTTTATCTTTATAGTTCATAAACAGAATTCTAAATATGGGTATATAGCATAATAGGCTAAACCCAACAGAAGCAATTAGAACTCTTGGTTGCTATGACAACCTAAACTGATCAATTTCCTGTCACTGTTTTAAAAGAGGCACTCTCCTGTGGCCGTAAAT
This sequence comes from Micronycteris hirsuta, assembly GCA_004026765.1. NCBI lineage: Eukaryota > Metazoa > Chordata > Mammalia > Chiroptera > Phyllostomidae > Micronycteris > Micronycteris hirsuta. The sequence continues at coordinate 4,577 of PVJI01018500.1, read as the reverse complement.
ACTAATTACAAACGCAAGCCGTTTGCTAACATGTTCAGTTTACAGATTAAAGCAGTTCATGCCTAATTTATCATTTAACATGTCCTCCTGCATTTGTAGTGTGGCACAGAATGAATAATAACTTCACTTGTTTACAAACTTATCCAACTTAATTTCACTAATTGTTTTTGCATTTGGTAGAATTTAGCTACAAGTTCAGTAAACTCAATGGATTTGCAAAATGCAAGGACAGATTCCGAAAGTAATTTCTAGATTAAGGTTGAAACGTTTGCTTAAACTCCTTCCTATACATGCTTATTTGAAAGATGATTACAGGTTACCTAGAAAAGTTTCAAAATTTTCAAGAACACCTGGAATAATGTCTTCTCCCACAATCTGTTCATTTCAATTAAAGAAATAAGAAGTAATATTTTTTTAAAGATTTTATTTATTTATTTTTAGAGAGAGGAGAAGGGAGGGAGAAAGAGAGGGAGAAATAGCAATGTATGGTTGCCTCTCACATGGCCCTCACTGGGGACCTGGCCTGCAACCGAGGCATGTGCCCCGACTGGGAATTGAACCGGGACCCCTTGGTTCCCAGCCCACGCTCAATCCACTGAGCTACACCAGCCGGGCAGAAGTAATATATTTGATTAAAACCTGCAATGAATAATTTAGCAAAGGTACCAGTTGATACTCTCAATGGGAAATGTAGCTTTTAAAAGAAAGCAGTATATTCTGGAAAAATTAGTAAATCCCTGAGGCAATACATTCAGAGTACTACTGTATAATCTAACATGTTAAATGTTGTAACACATATTTTATACAAACCTTAAAGTCTATACTTCACATTTTGAAGGGGAAGAGAACATGGTCGGGGGAGAGAACTTCTAACTACCACAGAGTGTTAGCAAAGGCAGCACTACAAATTGTTAAACTATCTTTGAGGAATTTCTACCTCTGACCAACACCTGTGAAAATGTTAGGATACTATTATCATATAGAGAATATTTTAGAAAAACTAAAGCATTTTCTCTTTTCCTGCATACATAAATTACAGGATGAAAAAAGTTTTGCTAGAATGTATCATTATGATTTAAATATTAAGAAAGGAAAGACCCCTAAACTGATCTTGCCTATCGTCTCAACAACTAACCCACAAGCTTAGAATTTGATTTAAATATTTTTTACAATTTCCAAAGCTGAGTGGGTTCTTCTCAGGCTTCAAATAATCACATAGCATTTCTAGGGAGGCTGACAATTTCTCAAAATCAAATATAATAAACAATGCTTCAGTCGATTCTCTAGAAAGAAAAGCGGAGACCCGGAAAGTTTGCATTGTTTGGTAGGGGACTTAGCGAAATGGATGATGTGTGGTCCCTGTTTCAGTTACTATCTGGACGCAACTATTCTCTTCAAAATATATTGTTTAACAGGGCCTTCTCTGCTGCCCCGCACAGCTCCACCCTGTAACTCTTGTTCATCAACACAAATTATACATCTAATGTTAGTAAAAATCCTTTAGCCGGTCTCCTGTGCTTGCTGAAGGACTGACAAAGTGCTTTCAACTGCTTCTCAACCCAGCAGCTGTAGCCTTAACACTCTGGGGCTCCGAGGGCCTTCTCACAGGTGTTCCTCTTCTTCGAGTACCAGCTCAGTAAGTATGTAGCAGGAATTTTACATCACCACCGTGTTGGGGTGAAAGCTCCAGTGGCCTTATCTCAAAAGGAAATCTGGCCAGCCTGAAGCACTTAAAACTAATCTGAATGCAGCCAGTCATTGGCTGAAAGCACATGGTCCTAATTTCAAAAACAATGTATAAAATATCATAAGCTGCTATACAGAACTTGGAGAGAAACAAAAAATAACATCAAGTAATAGTCATGTGATTCAATTGCTAAATAAATATTTATTGAATACTGAAGAACAAAAACGGCCAGATCTGACAGAAAATCGAACTGAGTGGAAGTCCGACAACCAAGGAGTTAAAGAAGACACGTTCATCCAGACCGGTAGGCAGGACGAGCCAGGCGGAGAGCGCATGGCAAGATGGCGGTTTGTAGAGCAGCACCAGCAACACTGCAACTGCCCGGAGAGACCCGTGGCGGGCGTGCCAGCCCAAAATGCGGCCAGTGCACTCGGCGAAACCCACAGCCAGCCCACCCAAACCCAGCGAGGCCGAGACTGGTGCACCGGGCGGTCCCTCATACACACGCAGATAAACCGGGAGGAAAAGCTGGGGAGCGGAACAGACCTTGCAACCCACCAACACAGGGAAATAAAGCCTTAAACCACCGATTGAAAACACCTGTGGGGGTTGAGGCGACTGCAGGAGGAATTCCCGGCCTCACAGGAGTTTGTTGGGAAGACCTGCGGGGACTTGGAATTGTGCAGGCCCGTCCACTCAACCCGGAGCCAGCAAAGAAGGGCCTGACTTGCTTGTGGGAAGCGGCGTAAGTTGGAGAGTGGAGCAAGCACCATTGTTCTCTCACGACCCGCCCATACAGGCTGCATCACAACATGGTGACGTGTTACCAAGCCCTGGTGAACACTAAGGCTCCGCCCCTTAAAGTAACAGGCACACTGAGAAAAAAACGGCCCAAATGAAAGAACAGATCAAAGCTCCAGAATAAATACAACTAAGCAAAGAAGAGATAGCCAACCTATCAGATGCACAGTTCAAAACACTGGTAATTGGGACACTCACAAGATCGGAAGAAAGATAGTCACAATTAGTTGAACAAATGAAGGATACAAAAAAAGAAATGAGGCAAAATCTGCAGGAAACCAATAGGGATGAGAAGGAAACTGGGACTCAAATAAACAGAGTGGACCAGCAGAAAGAAAAAAACATCCGAGACTCCCTAAGATGGCGGCACAGGTGAATGCGTCGTGCCGCCTCGCACAACCAAACAAGGAAAAAATCAGAAATTTACACAACCAAAAACAGCCAGATCTGACAGAAAATCAAATTGAGAGGAAGTACGACAACCAAGGAATTAAAGAAGATACATTCATCCAGTCTGGTGAGCCGGGAGGAGCGGCAGAGGAAGAGCACTCAGCGACTCTGCGGTGAGCTGGTGAGCAGATGGCAGGTCCGTGGTTAGAGGGGCGGTTCCTGCGGGGCTGCAGCACACCGAGCGGGGGTGCCTGACCAAAGTGCGGCCAGCGCCCGGCTCATCCGGACCCAGCAGGGCAGTGACTGGTGAACCGGGCAGGTCCGCATTCGCGTGCAGACAAACTGGGAGAGAAAGCAGGGTGCAACCCATCGGTGCAGATTGAGAGCACCTGTGGGGGTGGAGCCGGGGGGCGGGAGGAACTCCCGACCTCATAGGAGAGTTCGCAGGGGAGACCTGCGGGGGATTGGAGCTGTGCAGCCCGTCCACCGACCCAAGAGCGATCCCCGGAGCCAGCGCAGAGGGGATCGAATTGCTTGCAGGAGGCGGTGTGGGTGCGGAGAGTGGAGCAGGTGCCGTTGTGCTCTCAGGTCCCACTCCCACAGGCTACATCACAGCACAACTACTGGGAGTTTCCCTGCCCAGAAGAACCCCAAGGCCCCCCCCCTTACAGTAACAGGCGCACCGAGGGAAAAAAATGGCCCAAAGAAAGGAACAGATCAAAGCTCCAGAGCTAACCGACCAAGAGATAGCCAACCTACTAGATGCACAGTTTAAAACCATGGTAATAAGGATGCTCACAGAATTCGACGAAAAATTATCGAAATTGCTTGAACAAATGAGGAGAGATCTGCAGGGAACCAATAGGGATAAGAAGGAAACTGGGGCTCAAATCAACAGAGTGGACCAGCAGAACGAAAAAAACATCCAACCAGAAAAGAATGAAGAAACAAGAATTCAAAAAACGGAGGAGGGGCTCAGAAACCTCCAGGACATCTGTAAATGGCCCAACATACGGATCATAGGGCTGCCAGAAGGAGAAGAAGAAATCCAAGGAATTGAAAACTTATTTGAACACATAATGAAGGAGAATTTCCCGAAGCTGGTGAAGGAAATAGACTTTCGGGAAGTCCAGGAAGCTCAGAGAGTCCCAAAGAAGTTGGACCCAAAGAGGAACACACCAAGACACATCATAATTACATTACCCAAGATCGAAAATAAGGAAAGGATCCTAGAAGCAGCAAGAGAAAAAGAGACAGTTACCTACAAAGGAATTCCCATAAGACTGTCAGCTGATTTCTCAAAAGAGACTTTACAGGCAAGAAGGGGCTGGAGAGAAGTATTCCAAGTCATGAAAGGCAAGGACCTACATCCAAGAATACTCTATCCAGCAAAGTTTTCATTTAGAATGGAAGGGCAGAAAAGTGCTTCTCAGATAAGGTCAAGTTCAAGAAGTTCATCACCACCCAGCCGTTATTGTATGAAATGTTAAAGGGAGATATATAAGGTATGGGGGAATATCAACAGGGGAGTGGTAGGGGGAGAGGGTGGGAACGGGGCACAGAACAAGTAGCATAAATGGGAGGTAGACAACAGACAGGGGGAGGTTATGAATAGTATAGGAAGTGCAGGAGCAGAAGGACTTATGTGTATGACCTATGGACAAAACTAAAGGGTGGGGAAAGGGGGGTTAAGGGGGTG
>PVJI01018499.1:0-33231 GCA_004026765.1 Micronycteris hirsuta | reverse complement strand
TGTGTGTGAGAAAGTGGTGCCACGTGATAGTACCATGAACCTAGTAATCCGAAATTCTGCAGAAGAATTAAAACATCATTCCCTGAATAAACCCATGTCTTCCTCTCCTGTCTCATTCTCAGACCCTCTAGAGGGAAATGTTTTCTGGATGTTTTGAATTTATTATTATCTTTTAAACATACATGCATTCACATCAAATGCATGTCTCCTATTTTTCTGCTCAGCGTCCATTCCAGATCTTCAACCTTACAACTGTCTGCCTAGATTGGTATAGAACAATTTCTTTCATGCCCCACATTTTCAAGAAGATCAGCATAATTGATGTGGACATTGGCACGCTTCCTTTAGTCTTTCTTGGACCCCTGATGAGGCCTTTCAATCTGTAGGCATGTGACTTTCTTTGACTTTTTTCTGTTGTATTGGTTATGGTAGTTTCCATTCCATTGTGCTCTGAGGTCTCTCCAGGGAGCACCGATTATCTCAGCATCTCGAGGTTTAGTTCTGCTCTTCCTGTCCCTCCATCCCCTCTCCGCTGGTTCTTTCCATGCTTTTGCCCCATCCTCCCTATCCTGGGCCCTATTTTTTCCTTCACCTCACTCTTTATAGTATCAATTCTGCTATTTCCTCTTCCTAAAGAATCAGGGATTTTTTTTTGTCCCTGCTGCTGCATTTAATTTAATTTTAATATTTCCCTATCTCATCCATCTCCGTTGTATTTCAATCTGACTCTCAGCCAGAACCCTTGTCACATGTCTTTTGTCTTATCATCCCACATTTCATCTCTTGTTACTGAGAATCCAAGCTAGATTGAATTATATTGAAAGCACAGACAAATGTATTCTAGCATTTATTCTTTCTTCTTACAGCAGATTTTTTTTTCAAAGCTTCTTTTCTGTCTCATCCTCGAAGGGTATAACCATCTCTTGTTTTTTTCACAGTTGCATGTTTTCATAGGCTAAAAGTGAAGGTTTTTTTCCTTGTCTGTTTAATAAGATGAACACTAGAAATATTATTTTAAAAATTCAGGGACATTATTTGTGCTGGATGAAAATGTTCTGCTGCTTCTCATTCTCTGGGATCCTGCTAGTGGAATCTACACCCCACCATGCTTCAGAGCCCTGCTCAGATGTTTCTTACACGTAGGTGCACGAGAGCTTGACCGTGGCCATCCTGAAAACCTCTGGTGCAACGGCTCCATCGGATTTTCCCTGGCTATAATTAATTGGCTAACGCGATAGCCCTAAAAAATAGGAACCATAAACCTGAGTTAAACAGAATGTGAGCTCTGATATAATTACACATTAATATCTTTCCCTCCCTTTTGAAAAAAATTAATTTCTATCCTTTTTGATACTAGAATTTTTATATATAAATAATGTATATTTTTACAATAGTAGAATTTCATATACATGTATACATAAAATTTATGAGCTCCCTATTTCTGATAACAGAATGAAGAAATCAAAACTGTGAACCCAGTAGCTGATAAACAGGACATTTGGGATTCCGGCAATGATGGATTTTTGGAAGGTGTTGAAAACTGAAACAATTCTTCATCTGCTCCAGCGTGCACGCCAGGCAGGGAGTCCTGGGGGCCACAGAACTGGTGCAAGAAGAGTCACATCCTGGATTGAGGAAGGAAAGGCACAGGGCAGAAAAGCTGCCGACAGCAGCAGCTGCTCAGCCGTCTATCAAGCACGTAGGTAGTTGCTCCATAGTCTGCAATGAGCCGCTGAGATCCCGCATCCCCCAGCCCCGGGCCGGTGAGCTGCCTGCCACACTTCTGTGCATCACACGTAAGAACAGCTATGTGTGAGCAGGAGCAAGGGACACGTGAGTGAATGTCTCTTTATTATATAGGAAAACATTTCCCCAGAGTTGCCCAGCAAGGTTCCACGGGTCAGGAATGGGCCCATTACCTCCATCAATAATAACAAAGACAAAGAAAAGGCATATTCAGCATTTTTAGCCCCTGAGAGTAAAGCCGGCCACCACTAACAAGGGGCAACCATGTGACTTAGTCACAGAGAACCAGACTCAAACGTATCTTACCCTGGGTCCCCGAGGAAATGTCCAGATACATCTTGTCACCAATGCGGTCGAAGGTCTTTGAAATTCCCATCAAAGAGCAGTTTGCATCTGATTATAAAGAGTTTAGAAGACTAGGGTTTAGGTTTTTCCTTCTAGTGTGGCAAATAGGCTACTATATGACCCTGGAATCCTCTTTTGGACATTATTTCAATAAATATATTTTCAAAAGTCAAAGAATCCTGAATCACAAAGACTTATTTTTAAAATAGGCCTGTGTTCACACTGATAGGATGCGTGGAACAAGAAAAAAGCAACAACGTGTTAATTTCACGTGACTTTGGTGCTGCTCTACAAAATAATAGTATCTCCCCTCCATGTGTCATTAAATGAGCTGTCACAGCTGAAGACAAAGGGACATCTGAAACACAAATATTAGGCTGGAGCCGCGGGTTGGCATGAAACTGCATTATCAAGTCAAAGATCAAGCCACAGTCCCTGAGGTTAAAAGCAGAGTGAAAACCTGGAGGAACGTAGCCAGGAAGCCTCGTCTCTGTGCCCAGGGACCTGGGAACGGTGAGCCTGCAGCAAAGTGCCCCGCACCTGCTGTCCCGCATCAGATGGAGGTTAATGGCAGGAGAGAAACAGCTCAGAGGGAGGAGCGTGGACTAAGCCTGGGGCAGGCAGTCTCTCGCCCATACAAATGAAATGCTCAATGGCAACTGAAAATATTTTGGAAAGAATTTCAAAAGCGGCACTAAAATGTGCAAGACTAAAGAGATGAGGAATTGTCAAAAATAAGTGCATGGTTCTCTGTTCTTAATGTCAAAGCAAATGTGATAAGAAACATCGCGGCCTCCTGTAAAGTAGAATGTTCCCAACTAGAAATGTGGTGCAGGCACGTCGTCACTCACAACTGAAAGTAGGAGCAGCAGGAATTTTAGGTGGAGCCTGGCGCCTCTTCGGAATTACACCATGTGAATAAGAGAACTCTTCGACACAGAATCAAGTCCCAGACAGAGTGGGCATCTTGTTTTCTTGTTTAGAGAAGGAGAGGAATAAATCTTCGAGGGCCAAGTGCCCGAATTATGAGACAAGTTAATTCCTTTCTATCCAAGAATGAGTGTGAACCCCTTTCTAGTAAGAGGTTTTCTCCTAGATCCCATCACCTAGTGTCTCCTCTCAGATCTTCCTGGAACAATTACCTGTTTGGTTTCTAATTGTTGAATCTCATAGATTTGCCTTTTCTCCCTTCAATCCACAGTCATTCTGTGTTTAATCATTTTTTCAGTCTCAATTTATTATCTCACCCAAACTTACACCCTCGTCTTCCATCTTTCCTTTAGCGCCAAACTCCTAGAAAGAAGACCTTGTGTTTTTATACCATAATGGAGAAGGATAATCATAAATTTTGCAACAACAGAGAAGTTTTTGTTGGTGTAACACTAATTAAAAAGGGGAAGTTCTATATTCAAACCTGAATGTTCACACTATTATCTCTTCCCTACTCCTTGCTTTAAACTCTCTTCATCTAAGACTATTCTTCTGATTAAGAGCTAACATGTATGAGGTGCTATGCTGAGTATTTTATATGTATTATCCAATTCTGTGTTATCATAACTTATTTGGAAATATTAAACTGTATTAGGTCAGAATCAAAACTTTCAGACAGAGCTAGAGACAATTAAAGTTGCCAACTTTGAATTCAGCTTCCAAATTTCACCTTCCGCTGAAGCAAGCAGACCAGCAAAACAGCAATAAATGGAAAGAATTGCCAGAATATTTTCTTAAATTTCTTTCACCGGCCCATGACATTCAGAGCAAAAACCAAATGTTGACAAAAGCAATTTTGGGGGGCGGGGGTGGCATCTAGTTCCTTCAGGGTTCTGGGGTAACAGCCCCTCAGAAGTCCACCAGGTTTCCTCGGCCACCTGATAACTCTTACTGATTGAAACCCAACCCAAGAATCATTCCCTCTGGCAAGCTTTGCCTGACTCCCTCACGTATTCTCTTTCTCCTCTGTGTCTCCACAGCATTCTCTCTTATAATACTTTCAACTTGCCATTATAATTTTTGGTTTTAATAACACACTGGCAAAGAACGCTAGTTCCCCGAGGTTATCATTCATCTGCGTATCCACAAGGCTTAGTGGAGAGTCTCGTGTGTAGTAGAGACTCAAAGCAGAAGAAGAGGAGGAGGAAAGAAGGGGAAGGAACGGGGAGGGAGGAGAACGAGAAGAGAGCGGGTGACCCAGTTCTAAAAGCGACCGGTGCAGTCATACAGGAAGTGGCCGAGGTCGGAGGCATGAAGTGAGTAAGAGAGACTCGGGAAAGATGGGCGGCAGAAAGAAAAGCTCAGTTATCTTTGAGTTTACTGAAGATAAGGAGTTTGCTTTCTTGGAATTTCAGAAGGCTCAAGAAGTTATAAGATATATATTTCTGAAGCCCTGTGATATGTAAGGAAATAGTAAATACATATTAGGAACTATTAACATACACACTAATATATCTTAATGACAAATCCAAGCCCTTTTATACATTCAAATTATAGACTAGAGTTTAAAGCAAAATAGCAGGAAATGAACTGCTTGTGGCATGAATATATATTAAATATTTAATTTACTAATTAATTGTGCTTCCTTTTCCAGCAATAATTAAGGTCTGTGATTTCTTAATTTTGTGTACATGGATCACGCTGTGTCTGAGGATGCAGAGTGTAATTTTCGTTATCATCATCATCATCACAGTCAAACCTGATATTCCTTTCTTTGAATACTCTGTGAAAATGAAGCCTTATCTCTCATCTTTTGCTAATCTTTCTCACCTGCTGCATGTAACTAATATATCTGTGCAGGACACTTTAACAGGTAAGTCACTATGTAGGTATCACTCAGTCCTACGATCTCACTATTACAGTCGTCTGCCTTTGGTTTGCTTTTGTTCTTTTCAATGTTATAGTCATTATAAATGCAGCTGCAAAATTAATTTTCCTCTCCCCAAGCTCATGTTGCTTTCGTTACTTAAAGAACAATTTCCTGCTCAGCAGAGAATTGAGCTGGAACTGTTATTTTTTGCATTTTTGAGTTTCTGTGGAACGGCTCCCTCGTACACAGTTAACAATCTGTGTGCGCACTTGTCGGGAACCACACGGCCTCTCTGCGATCCCATCCGGGCCTGTTCCATTTTTAAATCTGGCCGTTTTTCTATCTGACTTTCTCTTGATGATGTGCTCTACAAGTTGAAGTTCAATCATGTGAGTTATTTAATTACTTTCAGACCCAAGTCCCGGCATATATTTTCCACCCCAGAATGTCTGTGTCTGCTCATTGGCACACTGAACAGGGCTCATCTTGCTCTCTCCCTACGCATTGATTTTCTATAATAGTGAAATATAGGGAGGGTCTGGCATACAAAAGGTACATAAAATACAGAATGAATGAAAGGATGCAGGGTATCAGTATAACTTCTGTGGTTGTAATATAATTCATAGTAAATTCTAGAACACTTTTATTGGCTTTCTTAGGGCCGCAGTAACAAATACCACAAACCTGGAGGTTTCCCCACCACAACTTCATCATCATGCTGTTCTGTAGCTGAGAATTCTGACACTGGTCTGACTTGGCAAAAATCAAGGGATCGTGACCCTTAGACCATGCACACTCCTTGGCGCATGCGCCTCTGCCTTTTTCTTCACGCTCGACAACAGCGGGTGGAGTCGCAGCCACATTGCCTTCTCCGCGGGTCTCTGCAGCTGGGAATGGGCCTCATCTTTTAAGAACCCGCAGCATTGTCAGAGGGGAGGAGATTCAGGAGGCTGGGGAGCCAAGGGAAAGAAGGGAAGGGATGAAGCAGTACAGATGGAGCGTTACAGAACAGCCACGGAGATGCAGGTTGCAGCACAGGAAATATAGTCAGTAATATTATGATCACTACGCATGGGGCCAGCAGGTACCTGGAGCAGCAGGGCCGCTGCTCTGTAGAGCCTCTGGTTTTCTGACCACTTGGCTGCACATCCCAAACTAATGCAGAATAACGTGGAATGTAAACTGTAGTTGAAAAAAACAAAAGACCACCTGTGATTAGACCTTAGATGGGCTCTCCTGGATAATCCACACTGGTCTTCCCCCCTCATCTCATCCTGAATCAGACCCACACTGTCCCAGGTGCCCTGCGGGGCTGCATATTCCCAGTCGCATGGACTAGGGCGGGGCTGTCCTGGGGGCCCTTCTTCTGCCTCCTACACCTGGGTCTAAAAACACATAGGTGGTCCTGTCCGAGGACGTCTGGGTGATAAAGGTGAAGGTGAGGGACTGTGTTGGGCACCAGTGTCATCTATTGCAGTTAATGTCCATTCTGGGAAAAGCGGGCGTCTCCCACATACTGTGTTCGAATGCTTTAATCAGACGAATGGAAAGTAGAAACAATTTCTGTTGGCTTTTTTTGTTTGCCCGGGACAGCAGTCCAGTTATATGTGACGGGTGGGCAGGGTGGGATGGGAGCCGCTGGGCACCAAAGCAGCCAGCTTCTTCATGTGAGAGACTGTGTGTAATAAATGGAGTCACTCTAGGAATTGGTATTCACATATATTCATTGCCCGTGCGGACTTCATGAAACACTGTTTTATTAAGTCAGCATTCTGAGCAAAACACTATTTCCATCCTCTTTTTTTAAAAAAAGATTTTATTTATTTTTAGACAGAAGGGAAGGGAGGGAGAAAGAGAGGGAGAGAAACATCAAATATGTGGTTGCCTCTCATGTGCCCTGTGCTAAGGACCTGGCCTGCAACTCAGGCATGTGCCTGGACTGGGATCGAACCAGCGACCCTTTGGTTTGCAGGCTGGTGCTCAATCCACTGAGCCACACCAGCCAAGGCGCCATCCTCTTTTTCTTTATTTTTTTCAGTAAAAGTATTATGAGGTCTTTGTTAAGACCTTTTGATTCCAAGCAACAAATACCCGTAGAAGCTAGCTTAATTTAGGAGGCTGTCCTGAACTAGTCAGAATTACCACACAGCACAAAAAAATGTAGACAGGTGTTAAGAGAAACTAGAATCAGGAACTGAACAGAACCTGTTTTATACCAGTCTTTCAACTGATTTTTTTTCTGTACCTAGTAAATTTTTAGAATTTCAATAAACCATACCCCAACATCCAAATATTTGCTGTGCCTCCTCTACAGGAGAAGTGAAAACAGCCGAGTGCAATAAGGATTTCCACTTCCAAGGCTGGAAAGGAGAAAACTGATAGAGCAGTAGTGCATATTGATCATTGGCTGAGATACTTGCATCCTCCAGGCAGATAATAACGAGAAAATGATGGAGCCAGCGTCTCTCGTGAGCCTTGCTGTGTTGACACAGCTGTTTGTGGGGGGCGGGGACGATTTTGTTGGTCAGCAAACGTGGTTGCTCTGGGTTCTGACAACTGATACAAATGCCCCTTGCCCAGTTCATGTAATGTCAATGTGGAGGGACAGCGATACAGACGGGTGTGTGACAGTAGCTTCCAGCTAGTGCTGACATGCTGGGCTCTGATGAACCAGCTTAGTGAAGGTCTGAATAGCCAAGGTCCTCTGTTCTCTTGGTTTGAATCAGGCAAAGTTCATGTTCAGTAATAGTTGGGATTTCTTCCAGTTTTGTTGATATGTAATTGGCATATTGTGTTAGGCCAAGGTATGCAGCCTATGATTTCAGATATTTATATACTGTAAAATGATGACCACAATATGTTTCGTAAACACCAACCACCACATATGAGTCCACATTTTTTATTGTCTGGAGAACTTTTAAGATCTACTCTCTTAGCAACTGTCAGTATTTGTTTTTTGTAATGTGATCAAAACCGCATAGTACTTGGAAACTTCTTTTCACGTTTCTGAATAACTTTAGTCTAAAGATCTCTATGGAAAACAGTTAGCTGTTAGTCCAGAGCTGACATTTGAAATGGGCTTACACAAGGGGATTAATCTCCACATTCTGTTGGGCAGTTCAACAGAGTTGCAAAAGGTGCTTCAGGGCCTGTTCTTTCATGGTTCTACCACTTCTCATAAACCTTCCCATGCATTTTCCTAGGATTTCACTTATTTTTAGTCAAGAATCACCCTGTGCCACAGGCACAGATAGGAGAAGATTTAGTCACTTCAGTTCAGCAAGGCACATGGTTAATTTCTTGTTAATGTTCAATATAGACTGTGGTTTCAATTGTCGCCTCTGTTGTGAAAACAGGTGGAAATCAAGCCCATCTCTAACACTGGGTGAATTTCCTAATACTCTAGACCTCAGTGTACTTAGAGGTATAAGAAGAATGGTAAACTATTCGACCTTTTCGTATTTTTGTGAAAATTAAATAAGGCATTGCATATAAATTACTTGGCTCCCAGGAATCATGCGTGTAAACTACCCTTATTATTATAATTATTATCAATCAAATTAACTTAAATCTCAATAATTTCAGAGCACCAATCTGCTTTCCTCTCTTTCTACTTCCAGCCAAAGGAGCTTTGGGTTTTAATTGTACTCTTTTCTACTATGTAGGAATCTAATAAAAATAAATTATATCAGGTTTCTGAGTCTCCTAAGATGCTATTTTATAAGGGCGTGTCACTTGGGGGCCAAAGGCAGGAGAAAATCCTTTGGCTGATGCACATGGAGAGCCTGTTCCCAGGCCAGACCTCGCTGCCTCTGCTCTTTCTGCTCCCCAGCCCAGCAGGTTTCGGGTGGGTTATTTAACATCTCAAGCTTTGGGTCAAATGCTTAGTTAGTAAAGACTTTGTTGGGAGGAAAACTCAGTCTGGCTTAAATGAGAAAGAGGAACATATTCTAACCTACAGAGCCTAACCGTGGAAGCAGTTCTGGTAGAAAACACTTAGCTCGAGATGCAAAAATTAAATAAGAAATAGGAAAAATGCAAGTTAGTCCTCGTCTCTTTCACGGCATCCTTTGGAAATCATACGCTTTCCAGCTCCTGCCTGTCTCTCTCCCAGCTCTCTTGATTTCCCTTTCTCCTTCTGCCTAATACTATTTACTGCTTCATAATCTTGGCCTACTTAGGAGAAAGGCTAAGCTGCTATTTAAAAAATAAAAGAGGCCCAAAGTAAAGGAGCTTAGAAAAAAGAGGATTTTTTTTCTCTTAGATATAAAAGTCCCCAAATGAGCAGTCCAAGTTGGCAATTACTCAAAGGCCCAGGTAGTTCCTGAATTCTGATTTCTATATAACCTCTCATTCCATCTTCTATTCAGGCTGGATTACAATTTTTTTTTTTTACATTTCCATATTTCAGGATTCATGGGGACACGTGTCACGTAATGTCTTAAAACTGAGAAGAAAAACATTTTAATGCTGAGAATTTAGTCTGTGGCCACATCTGGTACATGGGACTGTGGAAAATATTGTCTTATTTAGGCAGCCATGTGCATATTAGAATTTTCTACCTTATTGTTTGAGGCCCTCAAAGTCAGTCTCAGCTCCTGAAATTATTTGTCTTAATTTCAAAGAAATCAGGGAAACTGACTAATCTCTTTGAATCCTATTTCTGAATTTTCATGAAAGAGATCTAAACGAGTTACTCTGGATCCCAAAAGTTGAACTGAGAGAAGTGAAATAAAACAAACGTGGTTTTGGATACCCATATCTAAAGTCAGCGTGGTTCAGTGGAGGAAGTTGTAGGTGGGACGGATAATGCAATGGTTATTTACTAACTGTGTGTGAGAATTTCAACTTTGTGAAGCTACCCTAATGCTGATATCCAAACAGGATGATGCACCCACAAATAGAAGAGCGTGGAGCACATTTAGTTGATGAAAGTGTTGTTATTTGGAACACAACCACACCAAAGTTTGAAAGACACATCAACAGTAAAGCTCTCTGTCTCAGTAAAGTTCACTTTATAAACTTAAAGGATTTATAGCACTCTTTTGATATCTTTATGCTATAGATATGTCCAAGTAGCAAAACTATTGCTACTGTTTTTAGTTGATGGAAAGACATTGGAATGAATTCAACATACATTTTTCCATTTAAAAACATAGTGTGAGAAATAGATGGACTTATCATTAAAAAGATAGCACACCGCAAAACTTTTTAGTCTTTAATTAGATCTGGCGATGTTTTCCAACTTGGAAAACCCTAGAGTGCTAATCCAGCATGATGCATAAGGCGGCCAGGGATCAGATTTCCAAAACATGAATGCCGGAATCTGTGGCCCCCTGCTGTGTTGTATGTGCGCATGTGTGTATCTGTGTGTGTGTGTGTGTGTGTGTGAGAGAGAGAGAGAGAGCATGAGCAGGCAGACACTTTTTGTGTACATGGAATACATGGAGTTTACAAAGCTAATCAGTCCCTTTGATATTGATGATACCAATCAACTTTATTACTGATTTTTTTACTATTCAAAAAGAAAAAAGAAAAGCTAAATATCTTGGAAAGTTTGGGGTCCTTCAGATAGTCTATTGAATAAAAATGCCAAAGAAACTAGATTTTTCTCAACTGAGAATCTCTTCCTTTTTTGATCTTTCCCAGTATCAACTAACTCCGTAACTGCGTGGCTCATTCCAGCACTTAAAACCACCGTCTAGTTGTATGACAGTGCGCAGTGACATCCTTGAACCATAAAGTATAGCTCTAAGCTGTTCACACATATTATTTGTTCTTATGTGAAAAGCAGTTATTGATTTGTATGTCTATTAATAAATCACTTTTACAGTCATGCAGTCAAGGTTCAGTGAAAGTTTCTAATTCAGACTTGCAGATACAGTAGATATAAAATATGTTTAGATCTAAACAAGCAGTGCTAGTCTCAAAACTTGCATTGCTAATCTTTCAAGAGACTAAAATTTCTTCTCCTGTTATGCAAATAGCCTGCTTCTGAACCCCTTAATACACATTAGGAAAAGAACCATGCTTTGAATGAAAAAAAAAGAAGTTTTCAATGTCCTATACATATTTTTCTCTCTTGGCGTTGCTGAGCATTAATTTAGTTACCAGTGTTCTAATTGTTTATTTGTCTATTTCTAAAATGCTGAGCTAAGGGGTGCCCTGCCAAGGAATGCCATGATCAGTCGCTTCCCGGCCTCGGGAGCACCTGCTTATGTAAGTAAGCCTACACACAGACCAGCTTTATAGTGTCCCGATGCAACTGCGCATATGGGATGCTTAGTCATTGTTATGTAACCGCTGAGCGATGGAGCTAGAGGATGCTGATGGCATCATAAATTGTATTTAAGAGTCTGACATTAGATCCAGCCATTTGGGCTGGAAAATACAAATTTTGCAAACAAGCAATGTAATTTTGCTGGCATTTCAGGATGACAAATGGGGAATAAGAGAGTGTTGGCTGGGCCCCCAAATTCTGCCTCTAAGAGCCTGGAGAGACCTTACCTGGGAGGGAGGATTTCATCATCGTGACCAACCCCGTCACATCTCCATTTAGGAAACTGGGGAAACATAAAGCTCTCTACACGGCGAACTTCCCTTCACCCCCAGCTGGATGCCCTCTAGAACTTACAAAAGGGTACGTCTAACATATTTTAGTTAGCTAATTCCTTGGAACCTCTATGTCATTTTTGCCAAACATCACACATAGCCCTCAGCTGCACAAGTGGAGTAGCACACTCAGATGCAAAGGGTAGAAACTCAGTGAGGAGTGTTAACCAAGCGAAGGGAGTCATAATGACCACATCCTAGAAAAGACCTTTGTGATCTTACCACTGGATCCAATGGCTTTATAGCCGTCACCCTCTCTCTCCAGTATTTTCTGCCATAATTCATTCAGCACACTCTTTCCAGGTTATCGTTTCTTCATTGGGACATTTCCTATGGCACAATTGTGTTTGCAACTTTGGTGACTTCTGAAAGTAAAAAAATATACATACATACATATGTGTGTGTGTGTGTGTGTATATATATATATATATATATATATATCAATGTTCATTACATTTTGTATTTGCCAATGTTTAGAATGTATTACCAAAGGTTTTATTGGCCAGGTACAAAAATTACTCCATAAAAATTAAATGACGAGACCCGTGTTGGTGGCGTCACCATCAGAAACACTGTCCACTACTCAGTGATGCATTTGGATTGTATCCAAGGTCAGTGACAGAGCACCCTGAGGGGAGAACTATTCAGGGCTCACGGAACATGAAATTTTTGTATCTTCTTCTTTCTTATCATTCGCCAAGGAGGAAATTTAAAAGACTCCAATGGAAAGACAAATTCCTCGAGTTTGGGAACACTGTAGAAGGAGTGGCTCTTAGGAATTAAGAACCAAGTGTCCCATGTTCAGTGTGTTCATCTTGGGCTTTCACATTGGCCCCTGCGCCTGTGAAGGTGGAGCTCAGGGAAAAGGATATCTAAGCATTTGTGTTTTGGCGTTGTCAACAAGTAATCAGAATTTATGTGCATAGAACTAAGGTGGATTCCCTTGGAAGAAAGGGGAGGAGGAAAGCACCAAGGTCATAATCGGGGGGAAGCTGCTTTTAGAGATTAGGAAAAGACTATAGATAACAGTGACAAAAGACTGAGAAGGAAAGGAAGATAATCAGGAGACGGCATCATCATGGAATCCAACCGAAGGAAGTGTGTCAAGAAGGACAGGCTGGCCAAGTGTCTAATGATCCCCAGGGAGATTATTCCTCCAAGATCATGTAACTTGAGAAGATGGGAGATGTCGACCTGAACCAGAGTCATTACAGTGAGTCGTTGGGAGAAAAGTGGGTTGAGTGAAAATGAGATGTGAGGAAAGAGACTCAATGAGTTCAGAGAAATCTTCCGAAAACTTTTGTAATAAATGGACAGGAAAAGAGAAAATGAGGGTGGGAAGACTGAAAAGGAATATGAGGGTAATAGATTTTTGTCATTTTGAGTTCTGATTAGCTGTTTATTTTACAGTGGGAACTACTGCAGCATGCATGTGCATTGGTGAAAATAATGCAGTAGAGAGGGAGTATTAACGATGTGGGAACGGGGATGTTTCAGGACAGGTGCCTTCAGTAGCAAGGTGGATGCGATCCAGGGCACATTTGAGAGAGGGAGTTTTCTCAAATTGTCTGAAGGTGGTGAATCTGCAAAGGCAGGGAGGCTTCTTAGAGATGAGACCGTTTCTTTTTGCTCTACTTCTTAAAATGAGATAAGGAGCAAGATCATCAGCTAAGAGTGAGGAGGAGGAGGTGGATTGTAAAGTTGTGTAGAAGAGAAATATCGAATTGCTATTTAGGAGGGTGAACATTTTGGGTGTACGTATCTATTGGAGTTGTTGGAAAGTGTGGGTTTTTACTTGAAAGGCGTGGTCCTAAATTTTAAGTGTGATCGATTAACATGATGTCCACGCATTGTGGACACGCAACAATTGAATACCTGGGACTTGTTAGCATTGGTGTTTCCCCAGGGAGATATTATGGTGGATATAGGCTGCAATGGCATTCATAGGATACTTGTTACAATAACGGATCGTGGAATCTCAGCTGAGTCAGGGAAAAACAGAACCTGAGTTGTTAGGGACTAGGGAAAGGCTGGATAGTTCAAGGTAAAAGGTTAGGGAGCAGGGATTCTCAGTGAGGGTGAAGAAATGCTGGAATGGAATATTGAGTTGGAAGGGTACTAGAAGGCGGTAAAATAATCAGAGGGTGTAAATCAAGACTTTGAATGAGGCTCCGTTGTTGGTGATAATGTCAGAGCTTATGGCTGAAGAGTGATGGATGAAAGTGTTGCTGAAACCAAGGAGCTCAAGGGTCCCAGACCTTCAGTAGATGGTTGACTCATCGTCATGAGTTCTGACATGAGGAAATGTTCACAGCCAGGCAGCAATGAAAATGGGGTGGACGGGTGACCTCAATTGTTGGCTTCTAGAACGTTTACGTAAGAAAAAGAAGAATAAGACTTTGAAACTCTACTAAATCAATGTTAAGCAGTTAGTGTAATGTTAATAGACGAAGGAGAAAAACAGCTTAACAGATATTAAAGTGGCATTTGATAGAATTACTAATAAATTTGAAAAATAGATGTATGCATCTATTTTGTCATATAAACCCATTTATATGCACTGTCACCATTATTTCTCAGTTTTGTCTTGAACATTCTGAGGCAATGAGAAACAAAGAAACAGAAATGAGATATAGTATCAGAAAGTAGAAGGCAAAACAGCACACATTCGTATTTCATCACTTACTGCTAAATTGGGCGGAAAAATTAGGTGATTTCCATGGTCACTTCTAGATAGAGTTCACTGTCTTCAATGCCTACGACCTCCAGGAAGGTCAGTGTTAGTGTACCCTCCAAAGCTGCATGGTTTTGGACTGGAAGAACTAGATAAAGACACTGTTGATGACATAGGACCTTTAGATGCACCCACATTAAACCTTCTCCTAAGTAATTCGTTTTGCCTTTACCTTTGATGCTGTGTTCTCTGCACACACCAATAAGGAGTGCACTCACTTTATAGGAATAGTTTATATGAATTATAATAAAAGCTTCAGCTTGCCTTTCATGTTTTCCTCTCTAACAATTAAATGTGCGTTCATTTCAGCAATCATGGTATGAAAGGGTAACGGAAGGAGGGTGAGGATAACTGGGGAATTCCTTGATTGAACTGGTATAGAGGATATTTGACTTTCACTCCACTTTCACATAGGTACTTTCTCAATTTGATTTTTTCTTCTTATTGTCCTATTTTTTCACTCTCTCTTTTTCCTCCATTATGTAATTGTTATCTGACATTGCCAAAAAAATCTTTTCAGTTAATATAATAGAACTACTGACATACTCAACAAAATTTGGATGCATATAACCACCTAATGCTAAGAGGTGTCCAGGTATTCTGGACCCAGTGGAAAACCTAAAATTTCCAATGCAACGGAATTTCATTGTTTGATCTCTGCCTCAAGGAGAGGATGAATGTTATTCAAGGCAGATATGAATGGATGCTCTCGTAAGCACAGTGCCGGGGGCCAGGTACAGCATCCCCGGCTTTGTTTCCTAAATTCTCTTTGTGTGGGTCTAGACCGAGCACATGCAGTGATGTATCCTCCCTCCTGCGATGTCAGAGAGGCTGGTGGTTGCGTCCCGGGAGCGTGTTACTCAGCAGAACTGATATGCTTGTGTCTGTAGCCCCATGTTTTCTCTCTGCTTTTCTCAGGTCGCTCTTTTCTTTCTATAGTTCAAGTTTGCCTATCACTGAATTTATTGTGCCCTGAATTTCTGCCCTTCCCCATTCCATTCAGAACTAAGAGCTTTGTATGTAGGGATCAGGAAAGCTAAACACATCCATGTGTATTTTCAATTTATAATATGAGTATTAGTCATGTGTACCGAACGGGAGGATATTTTTATTTTTGTCATGAAACAGTCAAATGGACTAGATTAGTTACTTTTGTTACTTATTGCCTAGACTATATATATTAAGTGCTGCATGTGATACATAAATAAGAGAGTCCGTTCTTATCTTCATGGTATTTGTTTGCTGTTATAACAAGACATTGATGTAAAGAAAAATTAAGAGAACCATGATAAATATTTTCTCGATGAAAAAGGAAACCACAGCACTATAGTTTTTAGAGGCATTGCTCCACTCGGTGAGGACTCAATAAAAATATGGGGGAACAGACATGGAAAAATCATTTGAGTGTCGTTTCGAGGGCCTGAACTGACAGTGTGGGAGGTGGCGACCCACCGCGGCGTCAGAGAAGGAGTGTGGGCACTGCCTGGGAGGCCACGCAGATTCTCTGAGGAGGCTGGAGGACACTGGGCAATGCCCAGGGTTTCAGGTGTCACATCCACTCATTGGCACCGGGAGCCAGACGGGCTGCGTGATTTTCAGGGTCCAGCGCAACATCAGCATGCACAGCCCCTTGTTAAGACACGGTTCAGAATGTCAAGACAGTTACAGCAGAGCGTTAAGCCAGCGTGGGGCCCTGGTGAGCCTGGGGCCCGACGGGCCTGCACGGGTCATGTGCCCTGGAGGCCCCTCCCCTGCTGGTTAGTCCCTGCCCTTCAGTGTTGCAGTAAAGGGTAGGGAGTTTTACGAAGGAGACAGTCCAGAGCAGAAACTCCAAGATAGCCTGGAGGATAGGGGATTGGGAAGGGAAACCAATGGAAAGACACTCAAATCACAGAGAAGAGTTTAAAATGCTTCATTGTTGGGAATAAAGACTAATAAAAATTTTACGATATCTATTATGAAGTAAAATCCATCTGTATTCATTGACAAATGGCAGAGAGCTAAGGAGACGCAGAAGAGAATAGAGGCAAAAATGACTCCAGCCTGAGCCCTGTGGCTTGGTCAGGCGTTGTCCATGGCGTGAAAGGTTACCTGCTCCTTCCCGGTCAGGGCGCGGGCCTGGCTGCAGGGCCCGGTTCCAGTTGGGTCGGGGCATGTAGAGAGGCAGCCAGTCGATGTTTCTCTCTCCCTCTCTATCTTCCTCTCTTTCCTTCTCTCTAAAAATAAATAAATAAAATCTGAAATGAAGAACGAGTCCACGTTTCATCTGGGATGACTAGGAGAGGAAGCAGAAACAAACAAAAAACAAAAGTACAGAAAAATCAGAAAGAGACGCTGATTTTAGGGGAATGTTGGGATGATGCCGATCTGAGTGGAGGGGTGCCAAAATAGAACTAGCTAGAAAAATACACAAGGTAGCCGGGACATGGGATGAGATCTCAGAAGGAAAAATAAACAAAACATAATTAAGAAAAGAGATAAAGATTTCAAAGTTAAATAACCAAAGGAGAAAATGGTCACCCTCTTTTAGGAGGAATTGTTCAAACAAGTAATCCTTGCAGTCAGTGGAATAAATTATTCTCTGCGGATGTGCTGATTTTCTCCTCCTATAGTTGCCTTGCTGGTCATGCACAGGAAAGGCAGAATCAACGGTGTGAGGGCACATGGAGTAACTCATGAAGGGATGTCTGAGTAAGAAGTAATTTAGACTCTAACCTTGAAGGTACCAGCGAGTCAGGCAGAGGAAAAGGAAACAATGGAATGTATTGTAGAGAACGAACAGAACTGTAACGAGTCACTGGAGTTCCAGGTGGAAAGAGTTTCAAGAGGTAGGCACGCGGAGACGAGACATGTGTCCTGCTGTCCAGAGGTCAGGAGGGCAGGTCAGGAGCTCGTGCACGGGGCGAGGAGGCTGCTGGTGCAGGTGTGCGGGCTCACTGTCCTGGGGACAGTGTGCAAACAGCACTCCAATGGAGAAGGACCGTCCCCGGCGTGTGCGAGCCGGCAGGAAGTTCAGCTTCTCCTGTGCATTTAAGGAGGTACGCCCATGGGGACCGAGCAAAACGGGCAGCCGGAAATGACAAGACGGTGACAGATTCTATGAACTGTGTTAAAAATGTAATCCAGCTTTACGGGGGAGGGAAAGGTGGGTCTAGGAGGGTAAAGTAGGAAAAAATAGATGAGTTGAAGAAGAGAAGGTTTAAAGATATGGATGGTACCAAGGGCGAGTTCTAAGAGAAAGGCGGGGGACACGGTGAGAGAGGAATGAGAAAAAATTGAACATATTGTGTAAAAAATGAGAATTTCCAGATTTCACGACTATAAAGACAAGACAGGGGTTTTTGTCACCCTATAAGTTTAAAAGAGGCCAAAAAAACAACTTCTTGTGACATGTTTCATTTCTTCTTGTCCTGTGAAAATGCTAAGTCTAGGGTTAAAACATTGTTGACGTACTATTATTTATTATTTTGATATAACTTTTTTTTTTCAGTTAAGCTCCTCAACTTCAGCTTTCTGGCTTCTTACTTTAAGTTCTATACACGAACATTGTACCCTGACACTCTTGCTCCAAAGCTATTTAAAAGAATATATTTAGCAAGTATTTTCTGCAATCGCAGAGCTAATGGCGCGACCCTTCACGTCCACTGTCTCATTGAAATTTCAATCTTATAAAAAAATTGGAAGACTTGGATTCCTGGGAAGGGAGAACTCAAACAAATCTCTATCTTTTGACTGCTCTGCTTGCATTGTAATAAATCAGACTTCAGAATTTACAGTGTGTTCAGACAAGTGCAGACAGGGAGCCAGAATTATCTTGGCCGTTTCTCCAGGCGTATAAAATATATACACATCCTTAATTCTGACTGGGAGAAACAGACATTTGGTATTCTTTCACACGCACTATTGGGAAAATGGTTTTTTGGTAATACTTCAGGGTGAACCAGGTCACCTAAGGCTGCTGAAAATACAGAGTGTACCCGCTGATATTTTAAAAGCATTTAAGAAATATCTCTCTGCTTTGTTGTCCTAGATGTCAGAGATGGCATATGTGAGAACCGTGGAAAAAGGGAAAGTTTTCCCTTGGTTTTGACTATAATTCTTGTTTTTTCTTCCCCCTGCTCTGCCCATTGCTTCAACAGCAGCGCTGTCACTGAAAATGACCCCGCTTATTAAAGAGTATTCATCTGCTTCCTGGGTCTACCTTTAAGCATTGAACTCTGGTAGGAGGGTATCTGCCCTAATGATGTTGGTATCGGTAATTTCTGAGACAGTATCTGAATTGTAATAGACTCTCAGCATACATTTTTTAAAGTTAATCTTGGCTGCCTCCCCGACCTGGGCTCTGATCTGGACTCTGGGGACGTGGGTTCGTGATCCCCCACTTCTCGTGTGTGATGTTATTTATTGTTATGGTTTCTGGGTGATTATTATCATCATTGGGTTATTATAGATTTGGACTGAAACTGCATTAATAAAAGCTGAGTGAATAGCCTGGTCACCGGTGTTGACTCACTGTTTTTCCTTGGTGCCGGCGTTACCTGTTGGGCTGGTAGGCGTATAGGTGGCTGGGCGCTTTTGGTTGCTAAGGCCCAGGTCACACGACCCAAGCCAGGGGCGGGGTGGGATGGGCAAGGGCTGACTTACAGGAAAAGATGGCGAAACATTCCCTCATGACAGCTGGTGTAGTTGGCATTTTTACAACATAAATTAGTTAAAGACACATTTTATTAACGACAACAAGCAAGGATGTAGGCATTTTTAAATTCGAAATGTTAAACTCCGGAATTTTAAGTCTAGAATAGTGAGTTTTAATTTTTAATTGGCTCTGAAATCTTTTTTTTTTTAAGAATTTATTTATTTTTGGACAGAAGGGAATGGAGGGAGAAATATCGATGTGTGGTTGCACCTCACGTGGCCCCCCTGGGGACCTGGCCTGCAACCCAGGCATGTGCCCTGACTAGGAATCGAACCGGTGACCCTCTGGTTCGCAGCCCATGCTCAATCCACTGAGCTACACCAGCCAGGGCTAATTGGCTCTGAAATCTTGAAAACAAACCAGACCCTGGCTTGTGATGTATTTTTGCTTTGACACACGGTGCCTACCACCGCAGTGTGTTGGGGCAGACATATATTACAGGATGGATGGCCGCAACTGGTCTTCATCAGAGGCGAAGGCACAGCACCAACACGTCAGCTTGTTCTGGGCTTATTTTGCTAACCAACCCTGTGAAACTCGCTGGTGAACGCGGGGGGAGTTGGCGAAGCAGGTTTATTAAAAGGCTGAAAGAAAGGAAGCCAGGTTGCTGAAAAATATTCATTGGTACAGCTGCTTAAGGTGGCAGATTGAACGATATTAATAAATTGTATAAGGTAGCTACAAAAATTTGGTAACAGTGTGAGCCCTGGGAAAGAAACTGAAGAAGGCCTGACTTTAACAGAGAAGGCCAAACACTAGCCTGCCAGTGGAAGCTCTCTGGTATGAGTCTGAGGTGCAAGTTCGTAACAAACTGCCCCAAAAGATGTGGAGGGTGTATGGATAGACCTCACTGTTCCACGAAATGTGGTACCCCGAATCCGCAGAGCTGGCAGAAAAGAAGTGCCGGCGCTCCTTCTAAACACGTTATCCCCAGGCAGACACGGTGGGCATAACGGTGAAAATTTAGCGTGCAGAATTATACAGAGACATAAGTCTGCAGATGATGTCAGAGTCACTTTCAGCAATGATGGTGACATTGACCCAGAGAACCCTCGCCAGAAGACCCAGGAGTCTGTGATGAC
Source organism: Micronycteris hirsuta (assembly GCA_004026765.1). Lineage (NCBI taxonomy): Eukaryota > Metazoa > Chordata > Mammalia > Chiroptera > Phyllostomidae > Micronycteris > Micronycteris hirsuta. The sequence continues at coordinate 13,216 of PVJI01018499.1, read as the reverse complement.
CCGTGGGGAGACGTGTGTGCTGCTGGCCCAGCAGTGGACAATGGGGATAATGGAGATAATGGAGTATCGTCTGGGGCAGCAGACCCCACAGCACTCAGAGGAAGGAAGAGAATACACCAGACAGGAATTGCGACGTAAGAGAGCAGATTTCCAACAAACGGACATGGCCGACGTAGACCATGGTCTGGGCTACGGGAGCTAGTGTTATATTACTTACAAGAACGGAAATGAGACACGTTTCAGGACTCTCAGAACAGGATGCAGCAAGTCCAGCGTGGCCAGAGCTCCTGCAGAGAAGACCAAATTAAATTCTCACACCGCGGGATTGATTAGCAAGGACACAGAGAACAGCGCACCCAACAGGGGAAGTGACAACATACGGGCGTCCTCTGAGGGGGGCAGATTTGAAACAGGCGATTAACGTCACCAGAAAAATGGCAGTCTTGTCCCTGCTATGTGATGAGACAGGCACACATGCTCCCTTACAGGCATCTGCGGTGCCATCTATGAAAATAATGATGCTCAGAGAAGAGCCACCTGCCTTAGAAGCACCAAATGTGCAGGCTCTGGCTCAGGCCAGCTGGGCTGCGGACACAGGGAAGATGTTCAAATTCTCATCTGGACTAAGTGGCCAACCTGAAGTTACGTGTAATGCCAACATAAGACAAAGAAGCTAATCAATGCCTCAGAAATTAAATAACACCCCCAAAGTCAATTACAGTGGGAGGGGAAATAATAAGAGAAATTGGCGCCACCCCAAAACAGAGATTTGCAACACAAAATAGAGATTGGCAACCCCCAAGGAGAAATTGGATACCTGATACAGGACATGCCTATACCAAAAGGGCATAGCCACACAGGGAAGAATTTTAAGCCTAGACAGAGCAGCAGAAAACAAATGCAAGTACCAGTTAGAAGATTTGCACACAATTTTTTCTCAGAAAACAAGAACCCTCCCCCCCAGCAGCTTTCAACTAGGGGCGATAGACAACACACACCTTATATCAAACTTAAAATACTTGGAAGTAATCAAGAAAGAGTAGTTGAGTTCCTTGTAGGTTGGGATCCCAAATAACTTTAGTAAAAGAAGACTTAAAACTAGAAAGAGGCTTGTCTATTAAGGTAGAAGAATAGGTGGGAAGATTATACAGTGTTTTACTATTAAGTTCTTTATTCTTACATGTCATTTAGAATCTTTAGAAGAAAGAGGATATATAGTACCTATTGTTGAAAGTTTACTAGGAATGGATAATTTACCAATTTTATTAGGAGATTTTATTCCATACAGAAATCCTTAAATTCTTTAAAGTAAACCTGGCACAGGTAAAAATAGAGGCAATTGAGCTTCCTAAACTCTCCAAAGCTACATATACTAAACAATATCCCCTTAAAGAAGGACACAAAGTAGTGTATATAAAGAGATTTATTATTTAAAATACATTTAGCTCAAGTGATTACAGAGGCAGGCAAGTGCCAAGATCTACAGAATAAATCGGCAGACTGGACACCAGGAGAGCTGATAGTTTAGCTTTAGTCTTAAGTCCAAGGGCCTAAGAACCTGGGGAGCCAAGGATGTGCTTCCGTTGGAAGGGCAGCCGGCTTGAGACCCAGGAAGAGCTGCTGCCTCCCTTCAAGTCTGAAGGCAGGAAAGAAGCCAGTGCCCCAGTTCAAAGAAGGCCGGGCAGGAAAGAATTCTCTCTCAGTGGTGGGCAGGTCAACCTTTTCACCCTCTTCAGGCCTTCGACTGACTGGATGAGACCCACCTACATTAGGGAAACCAATCTACGTGGCTCAGCCTGCCAACTGAAGTCGCCTGCAAAGCATCTAGAACAAGGACTGACCACCTGTCTGTGCCCCTCGTGGGTCAGTCAATTTGAGAACATTAAAATATTGAATCATACAATATATAACTTTTGGAAAACTTTTTCACTAAGCATAATGCACTTGAGCTCTGTCCAGGTTCTGGCACGTATCAATAGTTCGGTACTTTTTATTGCCGAGTAGTTTTCCATTGTATCATATTCCATTGTACCAGAGTTGGCTTAGCATCCCACCTATTGAAGGGCATATGGGTTGTCTCCAGTTTTAGGTTATTATAAATAAAGCTGCTCTAGACGTTTGCGCACAGGGCTTCTGCGAAAATAGTTTTTGCTTCTCTAGGATAAATGTCAAAGTGTATGATGGCTGAATTGTATGGAAGATACATATTTAGTTTCAAAAAAACTGCCCAACTCTTTTCTAGGAGGCTATACCATTGCGCACTCCTACAGGCAAGGCATGGGAGACCCAGTTTCTACCTGTTCTCCCCAGAACCTGGTATTATCACAATTTTTTGCCATTCCAACTGATGTTCAGTGACAAGTGAACATAGTTAATTTGCATTTCCCTACTAGCTAATGATGTTGAGCATCTCATTATGTCCTGGCCATTGGTTTTCCACTATGGGGACATCTCCGTTCCAGTCTTCTCCCCAGATTATAATTAGATTTATTTATTTTTACTGTTGAGTCTTGAGAGTATCTCTTTATAGCCTACTTATGAGAACTTTGTTGGATGTGGTTTGCAAATATTTATCCTAATCTATAGCTTTTCTTGTGATACTCTTCATGGGACCATTCACCACACAGTGTTTTTTTTTTTATTTTAATGAAGTTCAATTTACCCCTTCTTTAAACTCAGCACAGTGTTGGTGTTGTGAAGGTTCATATAAATAGCCAAAGTAAAACCAATGAGTCACTGAAGTAGTAATTAGTAAAAATTATCATGCACACACCACAAGGACAGTTTGCAAACCGGGAGCATTTAACCAAAACATGCAGTAAGGCTCAGGGACACATTCTTATACAGGCAGACCTTGGAGATGCCATGGATTCCGTCCAGACGGCCACAAAAAAGCGAGTCGGAATCTCTGCTGATGGAGGGGCTTTCTTTCAATTTGTAAAAAGCACAACAGCCATGAAGTGCAGTGCAGCAAAGTGGAGAAGCATAAAATGGGCTGTTCCTGTCAAACAGGTTACGGACAGAGAAAGCAGTGACAATGTGTCCTTCACCGTGACTGGCTGTACTATTGAAGTTTTCCCTGGTTCTCTCCTGTCCACCTCGGGAAGCAGTTCAAGCTCTGCGTATGGTTCCCAGAGGCACCAGCCAAGAGTGAGCCAGGGTCAAGTTAAGTGTTGCAAAATAAGCTAAACACAGCTTTGTCTGTGTAGCTACGCCGGTTTGGTCTGCACGCGGAACCTTTGCAGCTGGTCTCCATTTGGTTTTGATTTTCTAAGTGCGCTGTGTCAGAACTCTTTACCCATCCCCAATCCTAAAGATTTTTGTGTTTTCTTTGAATTCTTAATATTTTATTTTTTAAAATTATTTTTAGATTTTACTTATTTTATTTTTAGAAAGAGGGGAAGGGAAGGAGAAAGAGAGGGAGAGAAATGATGTGCGAGAGAAACATCCCTCAGTTGCCTCTTGCACACCCCCAACTGGGGACCTGGCCTGCAACCCAGGCATGTAACCTGACTGGGAATCGAACCAGCAACCCTTTGATTCACAGGCCAGCACTCAGTCCACTGAGCCACACCAAGCAGGATCGAATCCTTAATATTTTAAACATCGCCTGTCCCAGCAGTTTCCTGAGATGTGACAATACTACTTGTTGCAATTAAGTGATGTACTAAGGTTTAGTTATAAATTGAGGTATATGAAAAGTTTCCTGAAAGATGGTATAATTTAATGTAAAACTCCTATTATTTCATTGCCATTCTGTTTTCCAATGAAGGATTAGGAGAAAAATTGCCAAAATAGGAATAACTTTACTAAATAGAACATAGCCAACAACTTGAATAAAATTTTCTGGACCTGCTTTAATAGAACAATTTAATTAACTAATTTGCTCATTGTTACCACCCATTTCCAAGATGCACACACATGGATAATCTTATAATTCATTCATTAAATTACCCCATAAAAAATGTCACATTTTTAAAAGTGAGGGTAGACAGTAGAATTAAGAAAAAGTAGGTTAAGCATAATCACTGCTGTTAAGCATGAAAGTTAATTCTGTATTTCCCAGAGTTGCAAGTATAATTAATGACAAACATTTCATTATTTATTAGTAAGAAGAATAGTAGCTGGTTAGAAGAAATTGTTCATTCCCTGTAAAAATCTCAAAAGGACTAATTACACAATTTTCTTCATCATAGCCATTGAATGAGAAAGGAGTGTTATTTACAAATGTCATTTTACCAATAAACAGAACAATATCCATATAGACACATTGACCCTTCATAAAATCAGTCTTCAAAAGAGGTAAAGAACTAATTTTTAGTTACATACATTTTGGTATTGGCAGTTCATATACCAAAAGAAAAGGGATACCAAAGGAAGAACTCTCCCATTGGTAACTTCTTCAGAAATACTGCGGTTAGCTCACTCGTGTTTCTGAGCGATCGGACTATTGAAGATCAAGGTCACAGCCCATGGGAGGAGCACACATGCACCTGCCATGTGCCGTGGTGGCTTGCGTTCGCCAGAAAATAGTGGGCAGGAAGAGACTATGAGAATGATGTGTTCCAGTCAATGCTCTTCAAGGGGTGCAAGAGAGTTTCCAATGAGTTTTAATGTGCTGTTGTGTTGTGTGGATGAATTTCTTTGAACGTAACATCCTCTCGGTTAGATTTATATTCGGATTCTATCGCAGAGCCGTGTGAACTGACGTTGACCAAGGGGGAAGTCTGTTTACTAAAAGGGAACCTGCTCTTCAAAGTATCCCTCCAAGACAAGATTTCCTTTTCGTTGTAACTCCTCAGACTTTGATGTAGTGCAGTTACAGGTCTGAACCTACACGGGAAAGTCAAGCAGTGCTATGCGAATATTAGTGTGACAGTCATCATTTTGGGACAGAAACCTTGCAAGACTCGGCTCAGACACAGACGTTTATGCCGAACTGCGAGTTCTTGACGCTGGAGAAATGTATCTTCAGAAGCTGTGCGTTAGAAATTAGATTTTACCCCCACTCGTGAAAACATTGAGTTTTGTACACCCCTGAGCCTCATTTTTGATGAAGCTGTTTTGTTACCTGACTAGATTAATTCACAAATTTCCACCTGGCCCATGAGATACAACTAGTAAGGTACCCTGGAGAAATGGGACTTGCTGTTTTGCTTTGAATCGATCACCTTCAAGTATTCTCACGCACACACACAAAAATTACAAAGAATAATTTAATTAAACAAAGGTACCAGAAACTTTAAAAAGATAATGAGGAATGCTACAAAAATTCTATAACTGCGTGTTAACTTAGATGAAATGAACTGATACTTCAAATACCACAGTGTACCAGATTTCCCAAGATGACACAGCTGACGTGAAAAATAATATATAGAATTATTAGAAGCATTACACTCATATTTTAAAACCTCATGGAGAAAAAATTCTGTAGGTCCCGATGGTTTCACTGGAAAATTCTGTTCCACATTTAAAAAAAGAAATAACACCATTTTGCACAGTCTCTTCTAGGAAACAGAAAAGAAGGAAATACTTCCCAATCTATTTGTTTAGGCCTGGATTATATCATAACAGAGAGAGAGAGAGAGAGAGAGAGAACATGAATGCCAGACCAATATTCCTCATGAACATAGGCACAAAAACCCTCAGCAAAATATCACCAAAGTGGGTAGAGCTGTGGGGTTACTTTTGGGGATGAACGTTTAGAACAGTGTTTGAAAATTGACCTGAGTAACATAACATATATTTTAGGAGACACCCTTTCTGAGCTGGAGTTAGGCAAGTAATTCTTCAATATGATGTTAAGACCATGATATAAAGAATAAAATCGGTAAATTCTCTCTTCCTGGGGAAAAAATGAGCCATTCCGTATATTCCCTCTGCCACCATGTTTGGGAAATGCCTTATGAATAGTAGTAGATAGAAAACATATGTGAAATAAATGAGTTTAAAGACCTTATACAAATATATAACTTTAAAAATTTTGCACATGATCTTACAATGCATTTTAAATACCCAAATTGAAAACATAAGGGTTGACTAGTAAAAGTGGTTCTTTAGATGCTTATATGGGGACCATTGACAATCACATTTTTCCCAAATCCAGTGAGATTTTTGTAGTGAAGTGTAGAAGTGTAGAAGTACGAATATGTGAAGTGGTACCCGTGAACCAATGGTACGAAATAGCTGGTTCCAGTTGGCCCTTCAACGGCTGGCTGTTGGCAGTGCTGACCCCCGCCCCAGCACACTCGAAAATCCCCCCATGAACTTTTGAGTCCCCCACATCTTAACTACTAATTGCCTATTGTTGACCAGAAGCCTCACGGATAACATAAATAGTTGATTAATGCATATTTTGTGTTATATGTACTGCATTCTGTATTCTTAGGATGAAATAAGCAAGATAAAAGAAAATGTTATGAAGAAAATTGTAAGGAAGAAAAACACATTTAAAGTACCGTACGGCATTTGTTGCCAATGCAAGTTTCTGTTGTTTGTCTACGAGACACATCATCTGTCCATCTGCAGCTCCAGCAGTATTCCCATACATGATTCAAAACACTGTATGTGTGAGAGACGGATTACTGACACTAGACATCAATAGCAAAGAGGCATTGATAATGAAGAAACAGCAATATGATCGGATAATGGGAGCCCAATGTCATCTCTATGATGGCTTCATGGTAGTGAGAAAATATCTAAAATGGCTTTGAATAGACGTATTGAAATAAAATCTGGTTATAAGTGGACTTTACAGTTCAAACCTTTATTGTTCACGGGTCAATATGTGTTTTTCCTAAATTAACTGTATCTAAGAGCATATAGACAGAAAAGAGAGAGCGATAGATAAGGGTACAGAGTGAGGGGGAAGATATGAGATATTTGCGTGTGTATATATATGTAAAATTTGCATTTAAAGATGATTGACAGTCATCAGCATGAATCACCTTGGAAAGAGAAGAATTGCCCTGAGATAAAGCAAAGTGTTTGTTCTGTTGTAAAAAATACATTCAGCCCTGGCTGGTGTGGCTCATTGGATCGAGCGTGGGCTGCAAACCAAAGGGTCGCCGGTTCGATTCCCAGTCAGAGCACATGCCTGGGTTGCGGGCCAGGTCCCCAGTGGGGGGCACAAGAGAGGCAACCACACATTGATGTTTCTCTCCCTCTCTTTCTCTTTCCCTTCCCTTCTACCTAAAAATAAATAAATGAAACCTTAAAAAAAAAGACAATTCTTATTAAAAAAAAAAGAAATACATTCAAAATTGAAATAATTCACTAATGTATTCTACTACACAGATAAGTGATGTTACAGCGGCACTCTACCCTTGTGGCAATTTCTCAGGAGTTTGTAGTTTTGTTATCTTGTCGGTTCTTCTGATGTTCATCCGAGAACGCCATCCTGGCACCAACCCCGCTTTTAAGTTAACAAAATCCTTTCCTTGTAGTTCTCCGCTATCCCTTGTAGTTTCGTTTGTCTGTGTAGAGCAGAAATTTAAAATGGGAATGACAAGGGGTCAATATCTGAAATTCTTGCTCCACCGCGAGAATAAAAATTGGTCTGTTTCAAAGGGTGTGAAAGGATCTAAGAAAAGCTATTTTACTTAATTTCCTGAATTAAAAAGATGTAATTGCTCTTCCTCTGGGAATTGGAACACTCGTAATTATTTAATGTGCAAATTAGGTGATGCCACTGGTGGTAAATCTGCAGTAAGAGAAGCGAATGCTCATCTTACCCACACGCACCTAAAATGCGATCACGTGGTCTGCTGCTCCCGTGTCTGGTGTCTCCGGGCATTCTGTTATGTGAGCCAGAGGTTTTGAAGAGCCTGTGGTTACAGTGAATAATCGACTTAAGAGTCACTGTCTATGAATTTCTCCTTAATTTAATGTAGACTCCCACGTTATCCTCAGTCACAGGAATTTTCTCAAACAGTCATCAATGTCACTGTAACGATTTTAATTTCTCTTGATGTTTCCTGAAGTTGGCATCCATAGACTATATCGCATGCTGTTCAAAGTAATTCTTCCCGGAGGAGAATCACGTTGTTAAAACGTGAGCGCACACGCAACTATTTTAATTTTTTTTACTTCAATTTACTCAAACAATGACAACTGTGTGCCAATGTAAGAGTAAATACATATAAACAAAAGTAAACAAAAATGTTTTGAAGGGGAAATTCAAAGGCAGGATTTCTCAGGTAAGTGATATATTGAATTGACAGTTGATCCCCAAAGCCATGGCCTATAAGATATATAAAATCTTAAAAAAATATTCTTTTCAAGTAACGAAGAGACTGCCAAAATGTCGGAGAATCATCTGAAATTAACAATGAAGTAAGAACACCATCCAGGAAAGTAAGGGAGTGGGAGGATCGCCCAAAAAAACCAGGATGGTGTGGGGCCTTGGTCATAGAGCTTGACGTCATCAGCGGAAGAGAGGGAGCTGAGTGTTTTTAAACTGGACATCTCCTGTAGGCTACTTACAAGGACACCATATTTAAAAACGGAGTGACTTTTAAAACTGCAGATTCCTTTTTCTCTACAACCTCTCCATCCCTTGTTACCGTCTTGTTGACAACAGCCATTGTAAGAGCCCTGCTGTGGAATCTCGTTGTAGTTTTGATGTGCATTTCCCTAAGAGCTAGTGAAGTTGAACACCTTTCCCTCTATCTGTTGGCCACGTGTATGTCTTCTTGGGAGAAGTGTCTGTTCAGATCCTCTGCCCATTTTTTGTTTTTTGACAACATGACTGGATCTTGAGAATATTATGCTAAGCGATGTAAGTCAGACAGAACAAGTTAAGAACCTTATGATTTCACTCATATGGGATATAAAACTGAAAGCAACAGATGAATGAACAAGAAAAGAAACAAACAAGAACTCTTAGACCCAACCATATGTTGGTTACCTTAGGGAGGGAGCTGGGGGATAGGAAAGGGTACAGAGAGCCAAATTATGGTGACAGAAAATTCTACTTTGGCTGGTAGGCACACCATGCAATTGTTCAGATCTTGTATCACAGAATTGTACACTTGAAACCTATATAATCTTATTAGCCATGATGACCCCAATAAATGTAATTTAAAAAGAAAAATAATATAAATAAAAATTGCAGATTCTGTATTTCCTGGAAGGTAATTCAGAACAGAAAAATCTACGGTTAATATGACAGCACCGAAACTGCATCTATAAATTTGAACTATTTTAGTTTTCTCGCATTTTGAATTGATAAATTTGTCCTAAGAAGCGTCTGGGTTTTATAACTGAGCAAAGAATCTGAAATCCATGGCAAGTTAGCTTTTGTGAGCCATTTACATTGAACCGAACGCACACCAGGCAGGACCTAGTGTGTGGGAGGGAGCCGGGCGGGGGAGGGGGGTGGAGGGTGGAGTCCGCACGTTAGGCAGCAGGTAGGGAAAGGCCGAACCCCGAACCCCGTCCCTGGTCCACAGCAGAACCCTGGGTAAAATCATTGTCCCTCTTGGAATCTCGCTTTTCCCGCCTGTAAAACCAGAGGGTTAGTCAAAGCTGTCGAACTTTGTAGACCAGGGCCCACAGTCAGAAGGGCCTGCAACTGTACATTGTGACCCTCAGAACTACATATGTACATCACTGAAACACATTGTTTTATAAAACAATATTTGTTCTTAAAAAAAAAAAAAAGAGAAAGGAAAACTCCATTTGGAAGGCTGTCTCCTTGGCCACACCAGGAAGAGGGGAATAATGGAAACCCTGGGCACAGATCAACGGAGAAGAGAGGACTTAAATCTGCATAACAACCCTCCTTGCCTAAACTCTCCACCCAACCTCAAAGTCTTTTGCGTCTAGCTGGAAGTGGTAGTTAAGATGATGGCTTGGGCTCTTGGGAGTTACTGGGTTTTCTTGGATATCTCCCTGGTATACAGGAGGTATACATATTATTATTAAACTTCTGTTTATTTTTGTGTTAATCCATCCTTTTATCACAGGGGTGTTTCAGCCAAAAACCTAGAGCAAGGGTTGATGGAAAATTATTTTTGCTCTCCCTCAAATGAAATTCACATTGTTCCTTTGTGGATAGAAAGTACACATTTCAACACTTTCATTATCACGTAGCTTGCAAAATATATTCTACGACTGGTCAGCGTTCAAGTACAAACAAAAATCAAGAAAAGTGCCAAGAAACAGAAAAGCAGAAACATAAAAAAATGTATCTCTTTTGTATCTCAAAAGAGATACATTTATTTTCCTTCTTACCCTCTTTTTTTTTTTTTCCCCATCTATGTGCTTGCTTTTTGTTCCTTCCTCTCCTGAATTGCACACTGAACACCAGGAAGGTAGCACCAGGGTCAGCCCCAGCCCATGATGCGCATTTTAATGACTCGGGATCTAAACACCTGGCATTTATTTTTAGTTGTAATTGGAAGATTATATAACTTACTAACAACATAATTGGTAACATTACCCAGCTCAGGATGTTTTGCAGCTAATGCTACAATGTAATTGAAATATAAATATAGTTGCAATTTTGATATGTAGCAATGAGTTCTAATATTTTTCAATTTAAAAAAAATCAAAGTGGAAAAGCCAGTTAAAAGAAATTTAATTAAGAATTTAGAGTAAAACCTGTCTCTGCACTGGATATTGACTAGCTATCATATAAACCCAATACTATGATTTTCATTTTTGTCATACAGTAATATCTATTTCTAATTCTAATAAATGGCTGATATTGTCAGGCAAAAAGGTTCCCAATTTTTTAAAAAATATGACACTGTTTGTTGAACACCTGGTGCATTAAAGTAGGGTAGAGATATGTGCACCATTTTTTCCTCCATGGAAATATTAACATTCAGAAGCTTTTTATTTTTCTTTTTTACTTAAATGATACGCTGAGGTCTTTTGGTACAAGAACATTTACTTTCACTTCAACAAAGAATTTTTTGCACCATTTTTGAAGCCCTAACTGTATGTATCAGCTTCTATTTTCTGCAACCGTTCCTACCGATACCAACGATACACAAACAAGTGAAATCAGTAGCAAGAGAATTGTGCTTTATAGATTAGGTTCAGCATCAAATCGGCACTCTGCCCTCTCTGGGTCCTCACCTTTTCTGTGGTGATTGGCATATCTGATCTGACATTTTCCAGCCCGCCTTCCCATTGGCCGCATTTCTCCGTGAGCCCTCCCAAAGGCACAGCCTCTTAGACCCTGGGCTTTGTCCGACAGCTGTGCAGCTCGGGAGCAGCTAAGCATTTTCATGAGGAAAGGACAGAGAGGTTAGGCAAGAATGTCAATCATCTCTAGTTCCGTTGCGGTCCCTGCTGGTCTGAAGATAAAGGAGATACCACTTAAGCGACTTCAGCGTAAATGCTACTTTGTTCATTTATGTCCAAACGGAATTGTATTGTCTGCTCCAGTCTAGTTAATATCATTTGTGGAATTGGGTCTATCTCCAGTAATTTAAAATAGATAGGAAATTATAGTAATAGGAAATATGTAGTAGATCAATGTAAATAAATGTACATATGATGAGGAATTAAACATTTTAGAAAGTGATCACAGAGTTCCTAAAATACTTTTACGTATGTGCATATACTTTTATTAAACTATTACAAAAGGTAATTGTTTACTTTAGGAATAGGACTTTGCATCTTCTGTAAGGGAAGGTTAATTACTAAAGTGCTAAAGCAAATCATCTTTCCCCCGTGACACAAAAGAATCTTTCAAATGCTAACATGTATTATAAATTAGTATGTGAAAGAGTTTGTCGCTTCAGACATAGATTGCCTGGAAATATATGATTAGATGTGAAAAAAACAAGATATACAGAAATCAGGAATAACTACATATTCTGCTGAATTGTTTCATATAGTTTTGTCTTGGTAATATAAAGTAAGCATTGAATTGAAATATACTTCTACTTTTGTTAATACTAGAAATATATTTTAATTCAATGTTTCTGAAGTATTAAAACATTCGAAGTAAGGAATACTGAAATTTCCTTGAGGGACAAAATTATAAAAGTCTATTAATATGGAATTGTTTGTCACATCCAAACAAATATACTGTTGTGAATATTTGTATTTACCTATATTTTCTGGCCTGAAAAAAATTCAATTATCCACACAACTTAATGGCAATCACAAAAGGCATTAAGATAATTAGGTTGAAATGTAGCACAAATGTTTTCTTTCATCGAATCTTTTCTACAAGGTCTACAAGATGTTGCATTTCTGTTCCTACGGATTTTAAAACCACTCTGGTGGGGAAATGTTTACTATCCACACACCAGTAACGTGGATACAATTATTGTATTGTTGGGGGCCGGGAGGAGGTCGCAGTCTGCTCATTTTGTGGCGGCGCTGATCTGGAATGCGTCAGCTGTCACCTGTACAGTCCGCGTTTGGCAGTTCATACCTCCCTGTCTTCTCTGCACCGCGCTGCGGAGCTCCGGGTGAGCCGCGCCGTCTGCACGCTGTCAGGGGCCTGACCCGCCATTAGCGCCGGATCCCGGGGCGACAATCAGCACCTACACCGAACAGTACTGCTCATTGTCATCAGAGCCCCCAAGACTCTCCACATCTTTCCACCCAGCAGTGTGCAAAGTGGGTCCCAGACGCACGGTGGGACACACTGACAAAATTCTAACGCTTAGGAGTCCACATCCGTCTGCATGCTGCAAGGCTCCGTGTGATTATCTCGGAAATGCAGGCAAAGGCAGGCAGTGCACTCAGCAGTGGGAGCCCCCGGCCAGGATTCCAAGGTGCCGATCTCAGCGGCACGAGGCTTTAAGTCCCTCGCAGCTCAGGTGCTCAGGCACGTGGATGCGCATGGCGTGTCCTGCCGGGCTCTCGAAGTCTCTCTGCCCAGCCGCTCCTGGGCTGCCTGAGTGGGAAGTGCGTGGGGAGGTGCCCGGCACGTGACCTACAGCAGGAGAAAGCCAGCAAGCGTGGCATCCACCGAAACACTGTGCAGTGGTGCAAATGAACCAGGGTTCTGGCATTCCCTTTTTACGTTTCCAGACATCACGGAGCTGAGTCACTGGGGGAAAGAGGGTCCTCCAGGCCTGGGGACCGTCACCACCACCCATTACCCACCTACCCCCCCTCTCTCCCTGGGAGAACCGTGCACGGGAACTTGGGTCCTGACACCGTCTGTTTGTCAAAGCCAAGGACACAGGCGGTGTCAAATCATCACATCGTGCACTCAGCACACGTGATTCCTGGAATTTTC
>PVJI01018498.1:0-33235 GCA_004026765.1 Micronycteris hirsuta | reverse complement strand
TGCACTGGGGCTGGATAGCAAGGGCTTTGTTCCCAGCTGTCAGCATGAGTTCCGCACACCTGTTCTGGCTTTTAATTCTGTCCCTGGGTAGTGCGCCATCAAGCGCCAACCGAGGGGCCCCAGTTGCGCTCTGTCCCTGTTATTTTTGAGCTGTGCGCCTGTGTTCGCTCTCTTGTCTGACCCTGGGATGTGCGCCAAAGAGCTCTGGCTGAGGGGCCCAGTTGTGCACTGTCCCTGGTCTTTTTGAACTGTGAACGATTAGACCACAGATCACGGGATGCGCACGGCCCTTAGCTTCCTGTTTGGTTGCGCAGGTCGCACTTGGCTGTAGAGCCGCTGACTGAAAGCTGTTCCCAATTCTTCTGGAATGAGCTGGGAAAGGCCTCGGTCCCCAACTTCAAACAGCCTCCAATTCCCCTTGATGGAAGCGCAAGCTGCCACGGGCGAGGGCCGACCGTGTTCTCACTCCGGTGCTACAGGCAGATTTCCCTGGGCCTCCGATCTGGGTCGGGCACTGATCCCGGTCGCCTACCGATCCTTGTCGTGCACCGGATCCCAGTGGCACACTGACCTCGGGACTGTTGGGGGTGGGGCCTCTCCAAATAGCCACGGAGCACCACTTTTTTTCCTGTTTTTCCTCTCCGAATAATTCTTCCTATTTACGCCCGCCAGACCAAACAAGCATCTGACCACTCACAAATCCCACTCTGGCTCCCTCCCCAAGAATCTTGCATCCGATCCGGGCGGCTGCTGGGTCTGGGACCGAAGCCCCACCCCACTTCCCCGACTTGTCCCGATGGGGACCCTTTTGTGCCGAAGCACTCTGCTTACCGTATGAATGTTCAAATTCCCCTGTAATCTTGGGCATCAATCATCATATGTGTTGGAATACTGCTGGGTTTTCACCCCGTTCCTCAGAAAATCAACCAGTGGGCAGGAGGAAGTAAACTCTGTTCCCCTTATCTCGCCGCCATCTTCCCTTCCCCTGCCTGTGCTTCCTGGTTTTGTGTGATTTTTTTCTGCTCACCAAGTTAGGGAAGTTTTTTATCATCACTTTTTCAAACAGGTTTTCTTCCCCTTGCTTCTTTTCTTCTCCTTCTGGTATCTCTATGATGAAAGTGTTATTATGTTTCTTATTGTCCTGAAGCTCCGTTAAACTATCTTCATTCTTTTTTTTTAAGATTTTATTTATTTATTTTTAGACAGAAGGGAAAGGAAGGAAAAAGAGAGGGAGAGAAACATCAATGCGTGGTTTCCTCTCATGTGGCCCCCACTGGGGACCTGGCCTGAAACCCAGGCATGTGCCTTGACTGGGAATTGAACCAGCAGCCCTTTGGTTCACAGCCTGCGCTCAGTCCACTGAGCTACACCAGCCACGACTATCTTCATTCTTTTTGTGTCATTTTGTTGTTGTTGTTGTTGTTCTGTCTGGGTGTTTTTTTCTAGTTTGTCCTCCAACTGCTGTTTTAATCCTCTGCTTCATCTAGCCTGATTTTAATTCCTTTTAGTATATTCTTCATTTCAGATATTGTGTTCTTCATTTTTTCCTTGCTCTTATTCATATTTTCTGTGCCCTTATTCATGCTGACATAATTCTCATTAAGTTCCTTGTATCTCCCATAGAGTTCCTTGTAGTTCTCACTGAGCTCCTTGAGTCTCCTTATAAACATTATTTTGAACTCTATGTCTGACAGATTGCTTGCCTCAATTTAATTTAACACTGTTTCTAGGGATTCCTGCCTTCCTTTTGATTGGGGGTTGTTTCATTTTCTTCCAATTTTAGCTGACTCTTTTTGTTGTTTCTGCATATTAGTTTGATATGCTTTGACTTCCTTTCTTCTTGGGCTAGCTTTCTGTGGTAGGAGACTTCTGGGACTCTGTGCTGCAGTCTCTTTGACCTCCTGAGCAAGATGCTCTTGGGATGCCCTTTATGTCATTTATGTGGGCTCTCTTATTGTAATTGGGTTTTGGTTGTTGTTGGGTCATTCTTTAGTGGGTTCTTCCCCTGGCTGGCTGACTGAGTCATTCCACCCACCTCATCTTCGTAGGCTGTTGTATAGGTGCTGCCAGAACAAAACGAAACAACCCAGGAAATAAATCCCACACCCTCAAACATAACCCCAACCACAACCACACTATCAACAACAAGTGAATAAATATTAATGAAGGTGGAAAGAGATTAAGACTATTATAAGAAGGAAAAATTTAAGGTGAGGTGACTAATGGAAAGAAAACGATTTTGAGAACATAGAGGGAGGAGAAATAGTAAGAGTAGGGAATAGAAACAAATCAAAAGAGGAATAAATTAACATTTGCATTGTAAATAAAAAAGGGAGGGAAGAAGGCAAAATGGAGTAAAAAAAGGCAGAGTATAATATGAGATTTAAAAAAGAATTAAAAAATAGTGGAAAAAATGGTAACAAAATTGCAGAAAAACATCCACTACAACAATATTACATTACTAAATATTAATAAAGGTGGAAAGATAATAAGGAAAAAAAGAAAAAGAAGGATTATGAGAGGTTTAAAGGAAATAGGAGTGATTTTGAAAAGATAGAAGGAAAAAATAAGAGTGAAGAATGAAAACCAGGCTAAGAGAGAGCAAAAACATTTAAATGATAAAAGGGAAATGGAAGGAGGTAGGCAAAGTGGAATAGGAGAGGGTAACAGTAAAATTTGAGATTTGAAATACAAAAATAGTGAACATCTCGGCATAAAATTGAAGAAATGCAAAACCACCACCATATCAACAACAAACAAGCAAAGATTAATAAAGGTGGAGTGAGAATAAGGATATTATAAGAAAGGCAAACATAATGTGAGATGACTAATTTAAAAAAAATGGTGTCTTGAGGCTGAAGGGAAGAGAAATAGCAAGAGTGCTGAATAGAAACAAGTCGCAGGAAGGGAAAAAGTAAAATTTAAAACAAAAAAGAAGAAGAGGAAGGAAGTAGACAAAGTGGAGTAAGAGAAGGAAAGAGTAAAATATTAGATTTGAAATAAACTAAAATTAAATAGTGAAATAATAGTAACAAACTTAAAAAAAGAAAAATGTTAAAATGCTATGCAGGAGAAAAAAATAACTGAAATAATGAAGAAGACTGTGGTAGAATTGTTCTCAGCAGAGTCTAGTGTTTGCTAGACTTTCTGGATCCACTCCTGTTAATGTTAGCTGTGTCCTAGTCTCACCCTAGGCAGCTTGTTTGAGACTACAGGTGATCCACAGTTTGTGGCTGTCTACTTCAGGCTTGGCTGATTCCCAGTATTCTGCCCTGCCATCTTTCCATCAGCACAGGGTCCAGGAGTGATACATTTAATATCCAAGAACACTGACAGTACCACCTCCACCTGCCTCCAGATAGGACCTCTGGTATGATGGGGAGGGTGGAATCCCTGGGACACCCCAGTAGGTTCTGTTCAGTCTTCAGGGAAGATGATAAGAGTTTTTCCCTACCCCAGCCACACATTGTGGTCTGTTCCAGGTTATTTCCAATAATGTATAGTTTCTGATGAGTTAGCTGTCCATTTCCTGTGAGGGGCCAATCTGTGTAAAAGGGTCAGCTCTTTTCCTGCTTGGCACTGTTGGCTTCTCTATATAAAAGCGAAGGCTGTGCAGGACCCTAAACACCCCTTTTTGCACCTGTCTCTAATTTCTCTGCTCTGCTGGTTTCAGCAGATCAGGGTCTGAGGAAGAGCATAGCTCATAGTGTCTGATAGAAGTTCAGAAAGGGCCCTTTTAGAGCTTCTTCTTCTTTCCCCTGTGGATATGCACTGAGGAGGGGGCTCCTGAAGCTGGCCTGACTGATGTAAAGAGCCCGCAATTCTGAAAGTAGGGGTTGGGCTCACCGTCTTGTGAGGAGACTTTCCTGGTTACAACAAATCTCATGCATTCAGTTCCTGGCTGCCTAGTCCCCAGCCTGAAGTTCCTGCAGGAGACTCAGTCCCAAACTCTCCACTCTGTACAGACCTTGCTTGCCAGCCATGCTGTGCCAGGTCCTACAGTCCTTTCACTGTTACATTTTTTGTTCTTCGTGTGCAGCTTGACTCAATGAGTCTGAATTGCACTTTCACTCTGGTTTCTTCGTTGGCAAAGCCACTGCATATGCACACAAGCACAGAGTCCCTGTTCAGTCTCACTTAAGCTCCCCTTTTAAGTCTCTGTGTGGCTCCCACGCTGCAGCACTGAGTCCTGGTTGGCTTCTCTGTGTGTTCCACCTCCCCCAAAACACAAAGTCTCTCTTGCTGAGGGCTATCCACAGCCTGCCAGTGCCTCCGACAGTTTTTGATAGAGTTTCTCTCTGTAACTTTCCTGGTAGCAAAGCAGCTATGGATGTGCCACTCACTGTGTGTGTGTAGCCTAAGTCTCCAGACTTTGTATATCCTTCCAAGTCTCTCCCAATTAGGGTTGGTGGTTTCCCTGTGTGGGACCAGGGCCCTGCTCCAAGAAGGGAGGGAGCCACTAAACTGCATTTTCTGCCTGATTCTCCTCTCTGCAGGCACTTCACAGAGAGCATTTCCCCCTCAACTTACAAAATCTCTTACCGGATGGTGCAGATCATCCTCTGTACTCCTTGGATTCAAAAATTCATATCAGCTCAAATTCTGTTGATTGTTCCGGTCACTTGTCAGATTAGCTGAGAATCTATGCTGGGGGCAGAAGAAAGTTGGCCCAGCTCCTACCTACTCAGCTGCCATTTTCCAAATCTCTGGCTGCCATTTTTGTTTTCCATTTTGAAAGTGTCTGTCAAAGACCCCAAGTGTGAATGGAGAAGATTGCCATTACTCCAAAACATATCAACTTGTTTCCATGCTGCGAAAGCTGGCATGGAGAAAGTTCAGCAAGGATGTCAGGTCTGCCCTAACATATCTATCATGGTTTGCAAAGTGTGTGAGCAGGGTCTTGGCAAAACCCCAAAGAGGGGAACTCCTCCAGCTGTAGTTCCAGCCTGCCATATACCTCTCTTGAACTTGGCACTTAACAAATTGGTCTTTGGTGTATTTGCATCTTAGGGTCAGACTGGAATAATTTTCATTCTGAATGTAAGGCTTTTCAGTTTTGTCTCTAGTATTTCCTTTGCAATAGTAGTTTTATTAACATTCATAAATAAAGTTTTCCACATACTGTCATCTATCCCTCTTCCACCTAACTTATCCCAGATTTTCTGGGGCTTGTCTAAAAATGATTCACATTGTTAATGAACAATTTCCACATTGTTATTGCTGGTCTGTAAACAGAAGCTTGCCTTCAGTTCAGTCAATGAGAAAGATATGAATTTGTCCTCCTTTGGTCTTGTTAAACAAATAAACCAAAAAAGATATAAAACAATTCTTGCCATCAGTGGCCATATCAGTCCTTTTAGAAGATATCGCTGCATAGGGAATGGTACTGCACTTTCTGAAATAAAATTAGGACATTGCCTCAAAAAGAAGCAGGATGAATCTGGACCACATGCCTAGAGAATTTGTAGGGATTAGATAGCCAATGCCACTGGGTTGCATGTCAGTTCTAGTGGCTTCAGCTTGAAAATCAGATGCATTTGTGCTGACCACACCTTTGTTTTATGAGTCTTAGTTTCAGGAAAAATTAAGGTCAGCACTGGGCATAAGATGAGTGCTAGTACTTATGCCATGTTACCCAGGTGGACTGAAATTGACATCTACACTAAAATAGCCCACTAGAATGGCCCACAGTTAAGAATTACTGCATTAAGACTATGATGAAACTGAAGCCTGGGGAGGCTGAACAACTTTCCTAAAGTCACACAGCTGGTAAGTGGCAGAACTAGGACTATGGGGCTTTTCTGAGTGCAAAGTGCTTGTTCACGACCCTATATGTACTCCATCCAACCATCCTTTTTCTTATTTTCCATCTCTGTCTACTATCATGTCTAATGAACATTTGCTTAATATGCTATGTTCACACCTTCATGGAACCATGTCCAACAAATATCTGTTAATATTTCAAAGCACTCTTAAACTAACTTGGCATTAATCCTTAGACACTATCAGAAAGGAATGGTGGGAAAGGAAACATACTTGTGTCATTACAGTAGCTGTCTCTGAAACAGTAGGTTATTTGAGTGGAGGTCTGAGGTTAGAGGTTTGGGCATGAGTTCAAACTAGGTGTCCCTGGTGCAGAGAACCTCTTGTTACCTACAGGGAGTTACACTGCCAAGCCTGTATCTTATGTGTAGGATAAGTAGACTATCCCAATCTCCAAGGGATAAATTAAATAATATGAAAAGGCTTCTTATCCATGTGCTGTTGAAATGACACCCAGAGCCATAACTAGTCAATTGTATCTTTTGCTTTCCTTCACATCCTGTAGTCATTATCAACACCTCTAAACTCCAAGTTTCAGTTCCTTTGTCTGAAGCAATGAGCCTCTAGGAAGATATGAGAGTGCTAATAGATTAAATGTTGTGATTCATTCACTCTGTTGACATCAACTCTTCATGCTCAGCAACATTTTCTTCATTACTTCATTAAATACATGAATATTTATTATTTTGAGTGAAAACACACTACTGTTCACAATGTCTGTAGCTGAAAGCGATGATAATAAAAGGAGAGATTAACAGTACTCAGGAGAGAAAGCAGTTCGGGGATGGTAAATCAGGGTCTGTGGAATGTTGAAACAACTGTTGTGTGTAGAACAGCTAACATGTTAGAGACATACAAAAGGACATTATGTTGGGAGAAAATAACCAAGGGGAGTTTTAGATTATAGTATGTAATTAGTGTGTGGTTAACATTTGCCCACAGGGGTACTTTTTGTATAGTGGTAGTGGATAACCAGAACACTCACAAACACAGCTAAAAGGCTTGGAAAAGAGTGTATATGTATGTCCTCATCACTTAAGATTTGCCACAAAACTCATCTCCGTAGCTAAATCTTCCCTATCTGCCCTACAGAGACTCATTGGCATTTCACTCAGACACGTTTGACTCCTCTCTCTTCATAAATCTATTAACTCCCCAGACACTAGACTCTGCTAAACTCTTGGAATACCTGATTGTTGCTTCCACAGTGCCTATGAAAAGATCGTTGTTTCCATAATGCCTAATGTAATGTGTGTATATAGGTGATTAGTAAATGATTGCCGAATAAATGAAGATTGGTCAAGGCAAGAATCATGAAGTTCAGTTTTATTAACTAAGTAATAAGGTGTACCAGGCACCATGTTAGGCACTGAGGAACAGGAACATCTCAAATAACTTTTGTTTTTTTTCCCCCTAGTGGTCTGAGGTGATTGCTATGACTGCACCTTATGGCTGTCAATTCATTCTTTTAGGCAGTCGGCCAACAAGTTTTTTCTTCAGTGCTTAACAATGTGCCAGACATTTGCAGGGTCTTTGAGCACACAAGGTAGAGAAGTTAACAGGAACTACTGCTTAGTGTCATAAATGCTGTGCTTAATATATGTCTAGGATTTCTGAAAAACAGAGAGGAATAGATTCTACCTCAGCCTGCTGGAGTCAGTAAAGACTTACTAGGTTGTGTAAGCTGAATTTGAAGGATGAGTGGGACAGGACACATTACTTGGGTGGGCAAGTAATTCGAGGTGTGGTGCAGTGTGAGTAAGTCCTGCAGATGAACTGTGAGGAGAGCTGTGAGAAGCCTACCAGTGGTTGGCATGGCTGGGGTAGGAATGACAGTGGATTAGAGGCCATTGTGAAGGTAAAGGCAGTGTCCATCATATGAGTATCACAGGTTCAGGTAGCCTGAACTGAGGCTGTTAGATGTGCCAGGGGAGGAGGCAGTAGGAAGTGACAGGAATGGAACTTAGTGGCTCAAAGAGAAAACTGAAAGGCTAACGCTAGGAGTGGGTTCACCCTTGATCTGAGTCTCAGAAACCTTGAAGAATGAAAAGCAGACGCCTTAACATGTGTGTCCATTTGTAACTGGAGTACAAGCTCAGGCTGAGGGGTAGCTCAGGATGCTGTGATCACACTGTTATTTGTATGGAAAGTTCACAGATGCTTTGAGTTACCCATGTCAGGATATCAACATAATCTTCTTAAATAGCTTACTCTTTTTTGCTTGGACTTTAACTTTGATTTACTTTTTTTTCTTTTAGTTTGTCTAATTGGTTGCTAAGATTGGCCTTAGTATTCAGCTGGGGTTGAAATATTGCATTTTACTATCCAAATAATTGAAGTTAAAAATACTTCCAACAGTTTATGACTCATAGCTTTTGATCCATAGATGAAGAAAACCAAAGTTGAGTGGGAACTATGGATGCCTGTGATTGTGGTATAGGCTTAAGTACCACTGAGTTCGACATGTAATTTCTGGCCCACAGGGAAGGCTCTGACACTCCCAAGTCATCCCAGACTTGTAGGCTATGCCTGAAATTAGTTAGAATCACACCCATTTAGGTTCAGGTTTATTACCTACAGTGATGTATAACATTTTAAGTTCCCATCAATCATACAGTGTTTATGTGTTTGAAAGATCTGAGAGTAGGTTTTGATAGGTGGGAGTTGAGGTTGAGAACAAAATGTTACAGGATGGGGGGTGCACATGATTTACCTGTTTTGCAATTTTATCAGATTGATTTAGTTTGGTTCAATTTGCAAAATATTTACAGAGCACATGCTGTATGAAAGATGTCAAGCAATGTCTTCTGGCCATCAAAGATGGGCCTCGTGTGCTCTTTGCCCTCAGCAAAGTTTCTAATCTTTAACACTAAGATAACAATACAAATAATTGGGATGACAGCTTGTTGTGTGATGAGACTAGCTGCTAAAGGACACAGAAGGTGGAGGTGACTAGGCATGTGTGTGCCAGTGGCAAGGGTGACACCTTGGGGAGACAGGGAGCTCAGGCCACAGGGTGGTAGACACTGAGTAAGGAGCCTGAGTGTGGCACCAGCTCCACCAATATAAAAATATGACCTCTGACAAGTTATGCAGATCTTAGAATTGGCTTGCTCATCTGTAAATTAGGGATGACAAAATCTGCCCCTCTTGCTCAGAAGTTCCTTAAGAAGATCAAATGAGTTACTTAGTGTTAAGAATGTGAAGTATACAAAAGGTGCCTAAATGCTTTTCATTACTTGATTGTTAGCAGAATCAGAGTTAGAACCCAGGATAACTTAATCCCTGAACCACTAAACTCTGTGAGCCTTTTGAAATTTTTTTTCGTTTTGCTCCAATTTGTTTTATTGGGGAAATCTTTATTGTTGCTGTAGGTAGCTGAATGTATCTCTTGATTTATAGAGGAGGGTGGGACAAATACAAGGAAGAAGGTGATATTGATAATGGCAGGTAGAGAATTCTAAGTGTTATGAGTCACATACAATGTCTGAGACTCTAAAGATGCTTATAACTTCTTGAAAGACTGCCCTGCACACTGTTTTAAATTGAAGTGTACACACACTAGCTGAATGGGCCTACTCTCATAACTTCAGTCCCATTTTAGCATTGAAGACTGTTAGAGCATTCAGGAGAACTTAGGAGATGGATCTTCAGGACTTGCTTGAGTGGCATCTTACATTGTAAGATTTAAGTGATCATGAAATAAAAGACCTAAGCATTGAGTCTATTCAGGGAATCCAGACTAGGAAATCTTGATATACTAATGTTTGAGTAACTTGGATAGCTGAAGGAAATAGGACAATCATGCTGTCTGTGTTTTTGAATGATTTTCATTTATTCTACTTCAAATCAATTTTTCATATTTTTGTGGTGGCTGAACTTTACAGATATCAAAGGGAATGCTCCATTACTTCCCTTTTCCTGGAAGTTAATGAAAAAATGTATTTATTTACTGTTGTTGTTTTTATTTCCTGGGTTATGGCTTCTGATTGAATCACTTCTTTTCCTGAGTTTAAGCAGCAAGGATTCAGATAACAAGGTATATTTTGTGAGCAGGAAGAATTACATTTTGTTAGAGGTGACTAGGAGATTCATGATGCAACAGCAAACCACTGATTCTTGTTAACTTTTTAAATATATCATAGTGGTAGCATAAGTAGACTAGATACCATCCACTCACTGAGAGAATAGAACTACCACAGAAACAAAATCACACCTCATATCCCTTCTGAGGACCTTCCTGTAACAAGCCCAGTCTGAAAATTACAATCAAGGGTTGGGGTTGAGAGTGCAACTTCTCTTCCTCTCTTTGGTTTGATTGGTAGTGGCCTTGTTAAAACCTTGTTTCCTTTTATCGTTTTTTCCTCTCATAGTTTTTTTTTTTTTTTTTTTTTTTTTTTTTTTTTTTTTTTTTTTTTTTTTTTTTTTTTTTTTTTTTTTTTTTTTTTTTTTTTTTTTTTTTTTAAGAAAGCCCCAGGCCTCTGAGGCTGGCTTCCATCCCTATTGGAGATTTTAAATGTGAGGACAGGAAATTAGTTTGGCTTTGTCATTTTATGACACTGTTGCCTCCTCACCCACCCACGCACGCTCATTCGGTGCCTCCTGAAAAGTTCTGCCAACATTAAGCAACCATCTTTTAATGTGGCTTTGGCTGAACTTGCCCTTTAGGAAGTGAGTGTGACAGGGCATCCTTATCTCGGCCACTCTAGCCACTTCCGAAAGCTGAGTTCTTCTGCCACTCTAGTATTCAGGGCCCTGAGGGTATGGGCCATCTGTGAACAGTGCTGGGTGGCCTGAGGGCTCAGCATCCCCAGCAGATTAGTCTTGCTGCTCCTGATACTAACACTACTTTTCAGAGATAGCTATTACCTGCTTTATGCAAGACAGGAGTCCTAAAAAACAATGATTATATCCTGACAATATGCATAGTATTTTCCTAATGATCATCTGAAAAAATTACAAAATTTATTTGAGGAAATAGAAAAATACATAGAAACTAAAGGAACTGTTTAAAGTCCACAAGCCATTCAGGCACCAATAGAAGTTGAACTGACAGATATCTTTTCTGCCACGTTTTATCTCATGAGTCACATTTGGTAGTTGTGCATTTTCACCGTTGAGAATTTCTAGAGCAATTCTAAAATGTAACATGCTTTGCCATCTTGACTTCTTAAAAACTCCACTGAGCAGCTCTGTGAAGGAGGTAAGTGGAATCTTCTCCTTACTTTCAACTGAGGAAATTGAGCTGTGTGAGGAGTTTATGTGTGGCCTGGAGTCAGACAGTGAGTTAATGGTAGATATGTTCAATAAAACCAGCCTCAGGTTAGGAGTCCCTGGTATAACCAAACCACAAGTTATGACCCTTCTCTGACACAGGCTTGCCAAGGCAAAGCAGTAGAAATGTGTAAGAAACTCAAAGATTAATGTGAGATCCACCTGGGTTACCTCATCACAGGATGCCACTCTCACTTTGTCATCATCCCATTCTATAAACCCACTCAAAAGACTATCTTCCCAAAATAACCCTCACTGCCACCAAAAAGCTGAGCATTCTGCCCCTTTCAGAGCCATTTGAAGGCAGCCAGTTCTTTCCCAGATTGTCTAGGTGGAGAGAGAGAGAGATAATTACCAATGACCAAATTTCTTTTGCATATTACTATTTATACTGGACAGGCAGGCAGGCCAGTTTAGAAGAAATTTAAAATACAGCTCCTAATCTCTCATTCTGCTGAGATATTTTTCCTAATGTGAAAGAAACTTGGCACTGTTACAGATGAGGAAAATAATAGAGTGGAAAACAGACATTTTCATATGGCTTTTTCTGTAAAAACATCAAAGTCAAGGAAGCCAAGTTAAATCATTATTCATTACTTCTAAGAGCCACAAATTACCTTCTCAGCTTCTTGGACTGTGGACATCTGTCTTTTTCCTCCCCTGTGTGCTCAGCAGTGACATCTGGAGCATATGGAGGTACTGGTACATTAGATTTATGTGTATTATAAAGGCTCTGAGTTCACCTTACTTTAACCCTCTCTACTTTAGGGGCCAACCTGTTGTAAAGCTACCTTCACTTTCATCGTGATCTATCAACATGAGTCTGCTCCATGTTTTTTGGGTTGAGAGTACCATGAAATAAGGTGTTCTTGTTAAAGCCCTGTAAGCACCAGTGTGGGATTTCCATCTCAATAAAAGATCACTGAAATGCAGTTTTTTCTGGGGTAGTTTCTTAGTCTGTGGGGCCCTCACCTAAACCACTCTCACCTAAACACAGGCTGCTAATGCAGGAAAAAAGTATGTGACTCTCAAATCAGCCCACAAGGTGTGCAATATTTTGATTAGAGGCAGTTCTGTTTTGTATGCAAAACAAAGTCATTCTACCATCCCTGCCCCTTTTTTTGTTATTTTAAGGAAAGACATCTAAGTGATATCCACATACAGTATTACAACAGGAGAAATATACATTGTGCATGTGTGAGAGAGAGTGTGTATATGTTTCAGAGGAAGAGAGAGAGAGAGAAAGAAGGAGAGAATGTGTATGTATACTTGTGCCTCTGTCTTCTTTATGGGTATTTGTTGTTGCTGGACCCAGCTGACATGGTTCTTTCAGATAGCTTTGCCAGGGTAGCTCAGTCAGCATAGGTGAAGCTCTGCATTGCCCCATGGCATTCCCTATGGGAATGGGTGAGTGTGTTTTCTGAGACCTCTTCTCCTCTCACCTTCTTCTATCTCTCTATAGATACACAAATATCCGTATTAAAGTTTACCTTGCAGAGCAGATTTCCTGAGAAGTCATAAATTCCTTTCATAATATAGAAAAAAACATCCAGTAACATTTAGTCATTTGTTCAAGGCCACACTAAATAGTGATTTTATAAAAATTCCATTCTTAGCTCCAGGATCTAGCAATAAAGCAAATCTTCTTCTTCTTCTTTGGTACCAGGGAAACTGATACTCAAGTTTTCATATTAGTAATCCCAGGTGGTCATGCATATACACAAGAGCTTCTCAAACAGAAACTCGGATCATCTTTGTCTTTTTCAAGCATTGTTCCAGATTCTCGGGCCAATGATTTGAAGTTATAGACCACTTTACTAATTATTTTGAGTGGATACCAAATGATGTCAACGCATGGTCTTTGTATTCTGTTAGCCTCCAGTCTATCCAGGAAGACAGAGCTCTAAGGCATTTTTAAGGAGAATAGGAAGCAATGTGTG
Source organism: Micronycteris hirsuta (assembly GCA_004026765.1). Lineage (NCBI taxonomy): Eukaryota > Metazoa > Chordata > Mammalia > Chiroptera > Phyllostomidae > Micronycteris > Micronycteris hirsuta. Next base: position 20,198 of record PVJI01018498.1, on the reverse strand, counting down.
TTCTGCAGCAAGTATGGCCTAACTATAGGAGCTGCTGACTTCCCGAGATATGGCTTGTATGGTGAGTACTCCTTTCTAGAACATTGACAAGAATCAGGAGGAAAAAAATTAAAAGCTGTTAGGAGTCAACAAGGTTGTCCAAAAAAGCCCATGCCAAGACAAGTGGGGCCTCACAGAACCTGATTGGGAATCTTAGAATACACACCATGCTTATATTATAATGTAGGCTAAAGGGTTCCCATTACTCTGGAAACTTTCAGGCTGTTGAGTCAGAGCTGGTTTTGAGATTAGATGCTGTGTGATCTGGAGAAGTCACTGATTTCTATGAGTTACCACCCCTTCTCTAAATGGGATGCTAATATCGACTTGAGAAGGGTACTGTGAGGATTAACAGAGGTAATGTGTGGGAGAGTTAAGATGATATCACTAGATACTGACACAAGGGGCCTCTTAGACACATCCCATTACCTTATTATAGTGAACTGGAAGCACCACACTAGACGGGAGACAAAGACAAATAGCTGCTGTGGTAGACATGTTAAGAAGAGGAAGGAATTCCAGCTCACAGGTGTCCACAAGGGTAGAAGTCACTTAACAAAACACAGATCATCAGCTATCAGGATAAATGTCCATGCTTGACTCTCTGCATGTCCAGAGTTAGCAAAAATGAGTTTGCCCCAGCCACAGTCAGAATAGATGAGGGCCTGACATCACAGAAGGATTTACCCTTTCCAGTATTGTATTGCAGCAATTATAATACCAACAACCAACTGGTCTAATAATGCATGTTTTACCATGTTCCAGATACTATTCTAAGGAGTTTACATTGTATTAACTCATTTAATCCTTGCAATAACTCATTGAGGAAGGTGCAATTATTGTCCTTACTTCACAAATGGCAAAGTTGAAGGTCAGAGAAGGTAACTTTTTCAAAGTCACACAGCTATCAAGTGAGAGAGCCCTGGTTTTAACCCAAGCAGTCTGGCTCCAGAATCCACAGATTTATTCACTATATAAATGATGTTAAATTATTAACTAAAGCCTCATTTATCAGATATGCAGAAATATCTGAATCTTTGCCTGCCAATTTTGTATTTTTGGGCACTCAGAAACCACATTTTATGTGGTTAGATTTATTAATTAAAAAAATATATACACACACTATCCCTGGCTGGTGTGGCTCAGTAGATTGAGTGCTGGCTTGTGAACCAAAGGGTCACCGGTTCAATTCCTAATCAGGACACATGTCTGGGTTGCAGGCTGGGTCCTCAGTGGGAGGTGTGTGAGAGGCAACCACACATTGATGTTTCTCTCCCTCTCTCTCTCCTTTCCATCCCTTCTCTCTAAAAATAAATAAATAAAATAAGTAAAACAGATTCTTCCTTGCCCACACTACGTTCAGCTATTGGTTTCCTTTATTCTAATTCTATTTTTATTACGTTTACATTTTATTTTGACATAATTATAGATTCAGAGGAAATTGTAAAAATAATACAGAGTACCCTCCTCTGAGTACCCTTCACCCAGTTTCCTCCAATGATGATATCTTATATATAACTATAGTACACTATCAAAATTAGGAAATTGATATTGGCACAATGTATGTGCATAATTCTATGCCATTTTATAACATGTGGAGATTCATGTAATGCTGCAATGAAGATACAGAATTATTCTATCACCATGAACATATTTATGCTTTCATTTTTATTAAAAATTTATTGGTTCATCTGGAATTTATTTTGGTGATATTGAGGAGCAGGGGATCTATCTTCTAATTTCTATTCTTCCTCAGCACTATTTATTTTATAAATCATTGTTTGGATACTAATTAGAAATTCCACCTTTCTGTTTCCTCATGACATGATTACAAATCCCAGACCTTTCAGACCCCAGAACCACTGTTTCTTCTATTTTACAATATTACCTCCTAAAATTTGGGTCATGGCAGAAGCAGATTTTGATTTGTATGCCATTAGAAATAATATAGCTTACAACAGGGTCTTGGGACACTAAACTGTGATATTGTTGTGAAATTACTGCCTTTTGGCCTTAACATTTATCCGTGGATATCATAGGTACCATGGGGAGGACTGGACCATGTGCCACACCTCCTGGAGGCTTCCTTCAAGGGTGGCACATCTCAGAAACTCAGAGGGACTGGACATGAGTTCATAAAATTCCAGATTCTATCATTATTCTTAATTTCCTTAATTGTTTTTCAGACTTAGTTTCTTCAATTGTAAAATAAGAAAAATTATATCTTCCTCAAAGGGTCATGATTTTTATGAGGATTAGATGAGGTAATATATTTAAAGGTATATAGCCTAAGAATAGCTCAACATAGTATAGTCTTTTTATGATCATTAATATTTCTAATAATATAATTTTTTATTCTATAGCAAATATAGTTTTTATGATTTACATCAGCATGTGCATTTATTCATAATGGTATTCTTACAACCCTCCTGAAAAATTAGTGTGTTAGAGTCTTAGAATTGAGGAAATGTGGTAATTATAAGATATGAGTGTGAAGTTAATGGCCAATGTCCTAGTCTTTTCAGGCTGCTATAACAAAATGCCATGAACTCAGTGACTTGTCAACAACAGAAAATTATTTCTTATAGTTCTAGTAGCTGGGAAGTCCAAGAACAAGCTGCCAGCAGATTCTATGTCTGGAGAGAGCCCACTTCTTGGTTTATTGGTGACCATCTTTTTGCTGTGTCCTCACTGGGAAGAAGGGGACAGGGAGATATTTTATAAGGACACTAATCTCATTCATGAAAGCTTCACTCTTTTGACCTAATCACTTCCCAGTGGCCCCACCTTCAAATACTATTACATTGGGAATTCGATTTCGGCATATGATTTTGAGGGATGCAAGCATTCAGTCTATAGCAATCAGTAAGTGGAAATGTCCTCCTCCCTGGGCAGTGTTTTCACAGCACTGGCTTCTTCTACTGGCAGTAACATCCATTGTCAGCTTTCTAAAGGCTGCTCTGGCATAGGGACAACTTGCCTTGCTCCCAGGACCACATCCAATGGGCAGCCGTCTCTAGAGATCTTGCTAAATATTAACCTAGAGGCAATTAAAGCATCACCAAAGGTTTATGAAATAGCTTTGTGTGATAGCTTTGTGTTTGGGAAGCTAGGCTACATAACCCAGAGGTACCTTTTTATGTCTCTTGTGGACTCAGCCCCACAAACCCTCACTTAGGTCAGAAGAGCAGTCCTTTTCCTAAAGGAAGTCATCACAAATATTCTGGTCATGTCACAACTCTGAGAACTAGAGAACTACCCAGCCTCCTTGTGCATCTTCACCTTGGATCACAAGAGCACCTGTTCCAGTAGCAGCTTTGGATATCCTAGAATTGTCCAAAGTAGAAAATAATGATTCAGATTACATTAACCTATGCCTGACACTAAAGAAAAAAAAAAGCTGCCTTTAAATGAGTGCTTTATATTTGAAATTCCAGTATAAGTTATAAAAATATTGCAACATTTACTATTGCAAACAAGAAGTGGGAATTTGGGAAATACGGACCATTTCTTTAACTCTGTTTTCTCTGCTTCATCCACATTTTGTTTTAGGTGGCATTTTGTATATGTGCATATAAGTATTTTGCTTCTCAGTTGTCACTAGAAAACACAAGAATTATGCTGTGATTATCATTTTTGAAAGAATCTCTTACAGGAAATTGGGCTACAAGAGAAGAAAATTGCATGTTTTCCTCAAGGAAGTGAGTGTAGAAAGTTAAGTCTAGGAAACAAATTATGGAATAGGTATAAATAAACTTCTGGCTCTTTGCATTTGAACAGTGAGATAGTACCTTCAGTCCCAAAGAAAGCAATTTTGTTTTGAACATGATCCTTAAGGCATGTGAAAGATTCAGGTTTAATTTTAAAACCAGTACCTTCATTATTTCCACATTCCCTAAACCACCTAACTACAGGCACGTATTCTACAACCACCAACATTGGGGAACCTACAAATGGGAAAATTGAAATTTACTTAGAAAAGAAGTATTAAAAATCTCCACAGATTTAAGCCTTAAATATTGTTTCTAAGAAAGCTCTGGCGGGTTTTTGTTCTTTACAAAATAGTTCACTTCTTATGTCAAATCTTTCTTGGATTATAACTTGTAATTTAAATCTCTTTTCCATGTATTTAAAAACTTACAATAAAATTTTAGCAAGTAATAGATTTTTATTGGGAGAAAAATATGAAGTAGAAAATTTTAGTTGTTAGCATAGATGGTGTCAAATGTCTTCTTGTATGGTATTGTTTAATAACATATTTATACACTTGAGTAAAATGAAGTAGAAATAAATTATTTCTTACGTAGTGGCTTTAGAGAATAGAACTTGGTCTTAGTGAAACTTCCGAGATCTTCACAGTACCATGTAAACTGACAGGAAGCAGGCAGCTGTTTCTTGAAATATAATAGTTCTAGTGCCAAGATGAGGCACCAGGACTGAAACACTTCTCGGGTGCTCTGTGCTATAATGATGTCCTATACCTAACTCAGACTGGATGTCTGAGACTCAGTGCCTTCATAAATCCTTTCCCATTCCAGTTTATGATAAAGCAAAGAGCGAAGAAGAGTTGCATAGTATGTGCATATCTTGTAGGACCATTCAGAACTCTCATTGAATTAAAGAAATAAATGAGTAGATAAGAAAAATTTTCTGAAAGCCATTAGTCTTCATCTTATTCTTGCCAAGTCTACTGCAATATCCTCTTATCTGTGATCTCTGATTCTGTTGCCCCACCTAAAGTCTGTTCTCTATAAGTATAGACTTCTAAAACATATGTCCAATCATGGCACTGTAATGAGGTAGGTCAGACCAGAGATGGCTGGAGAACAGGGGAGAGCCCCATCCAGGGGAACCCCAATCTGGCACAAGAGAATGATTCCCCTCCTGCAAGGATAAGGCAGAGGGTGGGGAGAACTGCCAAGGTGGCAGATTGAAACAACCTGCCTTCCCAAAGAGAAAGACCACCAGAGCAGAAAAATTGCTGGAGGAAAACTGTAAACAAAAGCGACTATCAACTGTAAACAAGACAGTATGCATTGCCTGAGGCAGTTGAGCAACTCGTAACTCTGCAGAAGGGACCTTGCACAGAGTATGCCTCACTGGAGACTTTTCCCCCTTACTAAACATGGCAGGGGGAAGAGGGGGAAAAACAAATAATGCCAACACTGGCCCTCATTGTTTGAAACTCTGGACACTCCCACTGACTTCTGGAGCACATGGAATTCTGGGAGAGGACTTTAAACAGCAGGAGGGTAGAAACTCACACTCTTGCTATTTTGGCTTCTTGGCTTCTTTGGCTCTTGCTTTACCTCATGTGGATGGGAGTGTGTGTGGGTTCAGCAGATGTCAGGCCACCTGAGGCATATGCTCTACATGGTTGGAAGCCAGCTCTTCAGAGGCAGGGTCCATGCTGAGATTCATGCCTTGTCAGGCTCTAGCCTTCGAGATGCTATGTTCCAGTGCAGCACAGCGCATGGGCCCTGGACTGCTTCTTCTCCCTCACCCTGAGAGCAGTGCACAGAGACTGAGAGCAGCACATGGAAGCATGAGCTGGGAAGTTTCTTGTGGATATAGTTTCCCGTACTGACTGTCTGGAGTGATCTGGCTTCACACCGCAGACTGGGAGAGAGAGGGGGGAAGATAGAGAGAGAGGGAGAGAGAGAGAGAGAGAGAGAGAGAGAGAGAGAATGCTGCTGCGAGATGATGGTGACTCTAAAACCAGCAAGAACATACCCCAGAGAGGATGGAGACCTATTTGCATGGCCGGTTTAAGCTCCCAAAGGACAGATAAGCAATAATGGGGAACTTCTGGGCATAGCTTTGGTTTGCAATCTTTTGGGGAGAAAAGGAAGTTTTATGTCTTGCAGAAGAGAAGGGTACAGAGCAGAAATGCTCCCAGCCTCCCCAAATTGGAAACCCTATTAATAAAAACATATTTCCTTCCACACAAATCTTTATGTTACATGTATACATGGCAACAAGTGGCTGGATCCCATGCTAGCTGATTATAAAACCACCTGCTCAGAACCTCTGAGTGCTTCCCATAACTTTATGTTTATACTATGACCTACAAGCCTCTCCTCTCTTACCACAGTATGCCTCACTAAACAAGCACCTGCTCAGGTCCTTTACATTACTACTTCTTCTGTCTAGACACTCTACATAGTCCATGACTTTACTTACTGCGTTTAAATGTCTGCTCAAATACTACCTCCACAATGAGCTCTCTGCCCTCAGTACAAGTTATCGCTCTCTATCCACTTTTCCAATTTTATGTTTCTTCATAATATTTTTTCATTCTTTGACATCAGAGTACATATACTTACTTGCTTATTGCCTGTCTCTCTCATCAGGATGGGAGCTCCCTAATACCTGTAGATGGGTAGAGACTGCCTGTACAGTTATTATGAAAGCCCCAGTGCCTGGCTCAATAAACATATGTTGGATGAATTGTTTAATGTTAGTGAACATGAGTACTTGATACGTGTCCTATCTCATCATAAAGTGTGGGGTAAAAGTAAGTTTACAGTTGGTTGTATGAAAAAGTACTACAATAATTAATAAATAATAATACAAGAATAAACTCTGTGTTTCATGTACTCACAACTGTAAACCTACTTTTAGGTCCACTTTGTAAACCTGTATAGTTGAACATAAATAAAATTGCACAATAAGGATCTCTTTCTCTACCAGGGATTTTAATGACACATACAATTTGGAACTTGAATGGTCAATAGAGATTATCTAGCCCATCTTTTTTTTTTTTTAGTTCATCAGTTTTAACCTTTGTTTTTACTGTGCTGAAACATAGAGTATAGTCTGATGCACTTTTGAGAAGACTCCTATGGGAATTCCCATATCTGGGAACTTCTTTCCTCACCAAAAAATAACCATTCCTGCCAATCATTGTATAAAATCTGTTCAATAATTTAAAATCATTAAAACTATTAATAATGTTTTTATCTGGTTCTCTAGAGGCAGGGTATAAGAAAAGAATTTGGGTGCGCAGATTTAGGAAAAGCCTATAAGAGACTGAGGAGAGCAGGATGGGGAAGGATAAGGAGTCCTGAGAGATGTAGTCTTTGGTAAAATCTAGCCTTGTCCTGATGCACAGGGAAGAGCTGTTCTCAAGGGATCCAGGCCTAAGTCCCTTAAGTAAGTCAGTTTCTGGGACTGGGGGTGGTGAATTGGTGGCTTATTAGGTATCTCTTCTTTTTCTGTCACCCAAGGTTAAGTCATGGAAGAAGTTCACAGGAGCAAGTCCTCATCTTTATTACTCAAAGCAGCCAGAGGATGGGTGCACCAGCTGCTCAACGGAATCTGAATGTCTGGGCACCTACTGATGGTTTCTCAGTAATGGCTGCTCACTATCATTTCATAGTAGTAGCCAATCTCAAATTTTAGTGTGCATCAGATTCATGTGGAGGTCTACTTAAAATACCTTATTGCCAGATCCTACTCCCAGAATTTCTGGCAAAACTGGAGTGGGGTTCAAAGAATAATTCTAAAATATTTCCCAGATGGTTGTAATGCTAGTTGGGATTGAGAGAACAACTTTGAGAACCACTCCACTGGGTGGTGCGTAGACTTCCTTGAAGTCAGAAACACAAATCTGCGTAGAATTCCATTGTGTAAATGTACCATAGTTTCTTGATCCATTCATTTGTAGATGGGCACTTTGGTTGTTTCCAGCACTTGGCTATTGTGAATTGTGCTGCTATGAACACTGGAGTGCAAAGGTTCTTTTGAATTGGTTTTTCAGGATTATACCCTTTGCAACAGCATGGATGAAACTGGAGAGCATTATGCTAAGTGAAGTAAGCCAGACATTGAAAGACAAATGTCATATGATCTCACCTTTAACTGGAGCATAATCAACAAAAGCAGAAAGCAAGCAAAACATAACCAGAGACATTGAAATTAAGAACAGTCTAACAATAGACAGGGGAGAGAGGAAGGGGACAATGGGGAGAAGGGTTTTCAGGAATCACTGTAGAGGACACATGGACAGAACTAAGGGGGAGGAGGGAGGCTGGGGGTAGGTGGGGTGGAGAGGAAGGGAGGAGGGGAGGGGAGAGGATGCAAATAACTGTAATTGAACAACAACAAAAAAGAAACACAAATCTTACTTCAAAAAGCTTTTGAAGCAATGTGTATCTTTACTGAAAATTTTCTGAAGAAGGGGCAGGAGTGTATGTACACAGCATTATACTTAGTAAACATTCTGAGAACAATTTTTTAAATTGATTTCTCTTTTCAAAATTTTACTTCTCCCCATAACTATCACCTCTCCCTGAGTTATCAAACATTCACTGCATGTTAACTATATGATGGGCCACCTATTTCCCATGCCAGAAAATGTTGTAGAATGCAAGGCAGAAATACGTGTATTACTACTACAAACATAACCTTGAATTTGCCTTTATTTACATAGAAACATGCCATTTGTAATTTTTTTTATTCTTAGGAATGAATTATTTGTGATCCATCTCACAGTTTATGAAAAGAATACAGATACAGTACTAGGCTGTTTTTTTGTTTTGTTTTATTTTTATAGTTTTACATAGAAATTTATACAATTTTTTACAAAGAACACTGAGAAAACTTCATTGAACTTGCTTTTTTTTGCCAATCAAACTTCAGGTTGTTGTCTAGCAACATTAGTTCTTTCAATTTTTTAAATTTTTGAATTATACTTTACATTCAATATTATTCTGTATTAGTTTCAAATGTACATCACAGTGTTTAGAAAACTCACATACTTTACAGAGTGGTTCCCCTGCTGCTTCAAGTACCTACCTGGATCTACACATGGTTATTACAATATAATTTACTATATTCTCTATGCTGTAATCTAAATCTCTGTGACTACCTATAACTACAAATTTGTACCGCTTAAGCCTCTATTTTATAGACAATGATTAAGGGACACCAAGGAATGTGGGACTTGTAATGTTGTACTGCAGAGTCCTTATCTTTGGAAGTTTTCTTCCTCTTCCCTCTCATTCTTCTTTCTTTTTTTTTTTTTTCCAAATTTTTGTTCAAGCACGGTTGTCTGCTCCCCCCCCCCATTACTCCCCTCCACCCAAGCCATCCCCACCTCCCTCCCCTGATTCCACACCCCTTGGTTTTGTCCATGTGTCCTCTATAGTTGTTCCTGAAAACCCTGCACCCTTTTCCCCACATTATCCCCTTCAACCTACCCTCTGGTTACTGTCAGTTTGTTCTTAATTTCAATGTCTCTGGTTATATTTTGCTTCTTGGCTGGTTTTGTTGACTAGGTTCCACTTATAGGTGAACCATATCATATGGTATTTGTCTTTCACCACCTGGATTATTTCACTTAGCATAATGCTCTCCAGTTCCATCCATGCTGTCACAAAGAGTACGAGCTCCTTCTTTCTTTCTGCTGCATAGTATTCCATTGTGTAAATGCACCATAGTTTTCTGAATCATTCATTTGCTGATGGGCTCTTAGGCTGCTTCCAGCACTTGGCTATTGTGAACTGTGCTGCTATGAACATTGGGGTGCATAAGTTCTTTTGGATTGGTGTTTCAGGGTTCTTAGGGTATAATCCCAGCAGTTGAATTGCCAAGTCAAAAGGCAGTTCCATTTTTAGTTTTCTGAGGAAATTCCATACTGTTTTCCATAGTGGCTGCACCAGTCTTCATTCCCACCAGCAGTACCCTAGGGTTCTCTTTTCTCCACATCCTCTCCAACACTTTTTGTTTGTTGATTTGTTTATGATGGCCATTCTCACTGATGTAAAGTGATATCTCATTGTGGTTTTAATTTCCATCTCTGATGGCTAATGATGCTGAACATCTTTTCATATGTCTCTGGGCCCTCTGTATGTCCTCCTTGGAGAAATGTCTGTTCAAGTCCTTTGCCCATTTTTTAATTGGGTTGTTTGTCTTCCTAGAGTGGAGTTGTGTGTGTTCTTTATATATTTTGGAGATAAAACTTGTGACTGAGGTATCATTGGCAATTTGTTTTCCCATATGGTTGGTTCTCTTTTCATTTTAATGCTGTTTTCTTTAGCCATGCAGAAGCTTTTTGTTTTGATGAGATCCCATTTCTTTATTCTTTCCTTTATGTCCCTTGCTCTAGGGGACATATCAGTGAAAATATTGCTGCATGGAATATCTGAGATATTCCCACCTATGTTCTCCTGAAGGACTTTTATGGTGTCACAAACTACATTTAAGTCTTTTATCCACCTTGAATTTATTTTTGTTTATGGTGTAAGTTGGTGATCAAGTTTCATTTTTTTGCATGTAGCTGTCCAGCTCTCCCAACACCATTTGTTGAATAGACTACTTTTACACCATTTTATGCTGTTTCTCCCTTTGTCAAATATTAATTCACCATAGAGATTTGGGTTTATTTCTGGGCTCTCTATTCTGTTCCATTGGCCCATATGTCTGTTCTTATGCCAGTAGCAGGCTGTTTTGATTTTCACTTTTCTCACTTCCTGTGGTTTTGTAAGGATGGGGGCCAGGTCTAAGTTGCAGTATTCACAGTTGCCCAGCCTCCAGGCCAGGTCCTCCATGAGCTGCCTGGCCCCCACTCTCCATCTGCACCAGGCCTGCACCTTTAATCCACCAGTTGTGTGAGGTCCCTGCAGTGCATCTCCTTCTTGCTCTTTGCAAGCCCACTGTCGCCAGAGCCCACCGCTGGGCAAGTGGTGCCATGCAGCCCCTGGACGAGCATTGAGAATCAGCTTCCTTGTAAGCAGTCCAAGTCAAATGTGGGAACATGGCTCTACTCATCTGCAGGGTGAGCTGCCTGAGTGAAGCCCAGGTGAGCAGCTGGATTCAGCTGCCGGGTGAATAGTGCAAGCCAGCTGCTGCTCAAGAGTTCCTTATAAAGTGGTTGTGAGCCTTTGTTTGTGTGTGTGTATGTGTAAAAGCCTTTTGTTTAGACCCACTGTTCTTAACAAGTGCCCAGCTTTTCACACAACCCAACTTTCTAAGTACAATGGATACTATCATGTTTGTGGTCTGATACAGCCTCTTCTCCCTTCTTCAGGTGTTGCCCAGCTCCCCAATTTCTCTGGTAATGACCTATCTGGCATCCATAGTCCCAGTGGATATACACTGACTCTATGCATCTCCCACTTAGTCTCTATTCCCCTCAGTGACTTCAAGCATCCAGGTCCCTCCTGGCCCCAGACTGCCCTCCCTGCTCTGGTTGGGGAGGGAACTGGTGATCTAACTCTCCTCCCCATGTCTTGTGGCAGGTGCCGGCTGGTGGCCACAGCAGTCTAGGTCCCTGTGCAGATCCAGGTGCCTTAACATCACAATGCAATCTCCTCACCTTCTGTTTATCAATGTCCTCTACAATTTTTGGCCTCCAAACTTTATATAAGCTGGGATTCCATTATCTGTTCACTCTTCCTCAAAAGATCAGCTAGGTGTTCCAGCTGGAACAGGAAGAACTGGGTTCCACTCCCACCTACCTCACTGCCATCTTCTCTCTTCCCTCCACATCAGTCTTCTGATATTGATGAAAAGAAATATTTTTAGGGATTATGCTGTGTGTGTGCATGAGTGTGTGTTAGAGAGAGAGAAAAATTGATTGAGAGAGATTCTAAAATGCCTAAGGAAAAAGAGATGAGAAAAAACTTTCTAGTCTCAGCGGGGAAAGGTGATGAAACTAGATAATTTTAGTTAAGTGGAGAAGCCTAACAAATAATCATCAGTTTATTGAAAGGTTGGCCTCAGTGCTCACTAGAGGTTTTATTATTGTTTATTTTTCTCTTAGAATTTTAATTAAGAACATTTTCTGTAGGAGTTTTATTTGTAAAAATGCTATCTAAAATACATTGAAAGTTTGCCTATAGTTTCTCTGTATTTAAAGTGTGGAATACCACTCTCAAGGGTTAGAAGATGAGTTCTTGCTAGAGGAATGTGGTAAATAAAAGAATAGGAAGTAATTTGTGCTATCCCAGTAGGTTAGTGATCAGTTAGGTTAGGATCACTGTTTAATAAAGGCGATGAAACTTCTACCTGAGAGCTCAGCATTCCCGAATACCTACTATGGCCAGTGAGAAAATATTAGTAAGCAAAGGCTAAAGGTGTGAGGCCAGTGTAGTGACCTAGAGAGGGCAGCAAGTGTACATTTCTGGGAGCAACTCAGATTCAGTCCCTATGTTTAGAAGAGAAACTGTAAATCAAGTTGTTGTTGTGAGGTCTTATAATTTAACCACCAGTTTGCAATATCTGTGTTAAACAATCCCATACCCATTTCTCTTTTCCTAATTTCCCTCACTAAGCTCCCTTCCCTCATCATTTTAACCTGCTGAACACTGAACCTGCTGCCTCCTGTGGAATCCTAGAACAGACCCTTTAAGCTGGTCACTTGAATTTGTACTGTTTTATGAATTCTGTTCTTTCTGAATGTTTGAATCATTGTTGAAATGTCTCTGCGTGTCTCCAACTAGGTTTTAAGCATATAAACTCCATGAACACAACATCCAGTCATGTCTTTGTTTTCCTGCAGGTGACTCCTACTCCAACATGCACAGAGCAGGGTCATTGGCCTACACTGAGAGAGTCCCCATCAGGTCTCCTCACCCTCATCAGGTTCTCTTTATTTATTTATTTGTTTTTTTATTGTTGTTCAAGTACAGTTGTCTCCATTTTCACCCACCACGCCACCCCTCTCCACCCATCTCCACCTACCACCCTCAAACCCACCCCCCTTTGTCTCTGTCCATGTGTCCTTTATACATATTCCTTGATGGCCCTTACTCTATTATCCCCTATTACGACTCTCCCCGCTCCTCTCTGGTTATTGTCAGTTTGTTCTTTATTTCAATGTCTGTGGTTGTATTTTGCTTGCTTGTTTGTTTTATTGATTTTGTTGTACTTATAAGTGAGATCGTACGGTATTTGTCTTTCAACACCTGGCTTATTTCACTTAGCATAATACTCTCCAGTTCCATCCATGCTGTCACGAAGGGTAGGAGCTTCTTCTTTCTTTCTGCATAGCATTCCATTGTGTAAATGTACCACAGTTTCTTGATCCACTCATTTACTGATGGGCATTTAGGCTGTTTCTATCACTTGGCTATTATAAATTGTACCGCAATGAACATTGGGATGCATAGGGTCTTTTGAATTGGTGTTTCAGTATTCTTAGGGTTAATCCCAGCATGCCTCTATGAGGCTCACATTGAAGGTGAGGACATTGAGCCTGGTGGAAAGCCCACCTGACTTTCCAGTTGGTCCAGTTCTAAGGGGAGGAGCTGGCACTTGAAACTGACTTTGCTTTGTTGCCCTTTACATGATTGTCTTAGTCAGTTCTGGCTGCTAACAAGAATACAACAAACTGGGTGGCTTAAACAACAAACTTTATTTCTCATAGTTCTGGAGGGTGGAATTCCAAGATCTGGTGTCTGGTGAGGCACTCTTCCTGGTTCTCAGATATCCATCTTCTCATAGTCTCCTCAGCTGGCAGAGAGAAGAGGGAAGAAGCCACACTCTCATGACTCTTCATAGAAGGGCACTACTCCCCTTCATGAGGGCTCCACTCTCATGACCTAAGCACCTTCCAAAGGTCCCACTTTCTAATACCATCATCACACTGGAGATTAGGATTTCAATATGAATCTTGGAGGGACACATTCAGTTCATAACAATTGTATTTACCACAGCTTCTTCGCTTGGTAAATAGGAATTTTAAATGATGAGTCAATATGGAGTACTCAAATTATTTTATACTGATTGCTTGGCCATCATCTTATAACTTTTAAGATATGCTATTCATTTAAAGGGAGAATACTAACAGAGAAGAAGGTTAGTGAGGTCTCAATAAAATATAGCCTACCTCTGTTTAACAATTAGTAATTTTATTTTAAAAATGAGTCAGCCGTATTCTCCAGAGAAATAAAGCATATTGTATTTCATCAGACAGGGCTGGAGAGCAGCATGGTATGGTATAAATAATTTGACTTTTCCCTCATACTCTGTTGTAGAATGTTGTACAAACCTCCTATAACATAATGCAGTGTGGAAGGGAAACTGCCAATTACTGAGAGAGAGAGAGAGAAAGTTTAAGATCATATAAAATGGTTTGAGTATACAACTCTTATAAAGAAATGCTGGTCATAAAAAATGGAAGTGCAGTATATTTGTTTCTTTTCTTATATTTGTTAGAACCACTAGTTATATCCTAACCTAGAAAAAAAGGATGTTGAATCAAACATTTCGACATTCAACCTCAGAGAAGGATAGAGTTCTGAGCTGGTTGGTGGGTCCCCCATGGGGACCTTGGTATATAATAGCCTCACATCTCCCTAGAGTTAAATTTAGGAACAGACTTTAGAGGATAGAGGATGCGGCCACACCTTTATTCTTTTTAAACCCTTGGGTTTTCCTGCCACTGGATCTTGGGAAGATCCCATAACTTTTTCAGTGATCTGATAATAAAGTCCTCCATGTCACTTTCAATCATAAGATTTTCTAAAATGTAATTCATATGTCAAATATACTAGAATCATAAAATCTATGAACTTATTTTAAAATGAAATACCCTATATCCCTTAGCCCAGGCCCACTTAAATTCAGAAGTCTGCAACTTCTGAATTTAGGGGCAAAGGCATAACACAGACTTGGATTCTGTTCTATTTCCTCACTTGTCATTCGTACCCTACCCATCACTCCAATTACATGCTGGAAGAGGAACCCAAGGAGAGTAGGGCAGAAAAAGCCTCACCTGACTGGGGTTGGGTGGCCTGGTATAAACTCTCACTGGACTTGGAGATGGCTCAAAGCTGACCTTCTTATTACATTCTTCCATGGATTGCACTAAGAGTCTCCCACTCTGAAAATCTTCCTCTTTTGTCCCTGGTCAGTTATCATTTATTTAGCCTTAGCCTCTGAACCCAAAGATATGATCAATCCACCCTCTTTTCTTTATTGTCTCCTTCAGGCCTCTCTTATTAAACTTGGGGGAAGGAGGAGTGGCTGTAGGGTGTTATTACAATAAATGCCACCATTCTTCAACATTTTCATATTCAAGTGGTTGATATTCAGGGTTACAAAACCAATTTTTCCACCTCTTCACAAGCACTACAAAGCTGGTCTGAAACCATAGCCACCTGTTATTTTGTTCTTGACCTTTGGGCCTTAACCAAAGCAGAGGCCAAAGTAATTCTATTTTTATATTCTATAATACATGTAATAACTACATGGGGACTTAGATATTTAGCAATTGTCAATTTGAGTATTTGGGAAATATCAGTAGTGTATAGGATTGTTTGACATATTCTTGCAACAATTATTCCTTCAAACTTGAGCCCTGCACACTTCTAACCCCTACCTTCCCCCAACATTTTTCATCATGCTTTATGATTTTCTTCATATTCTATTCCTTCTTTTTGAAAGGAGGTATTTGACCACATCAAGGGACATCATTGGCATCTACCTTCCTATTGCCATATAGAAAACTATCCCAAGTTATTAAATTAAGAAATATTTTAAACTTTATGACACTTTCCATGGTGATATTATTTACTAATATTAATTATTGAAAACTAAATCAAAACAAGAAACAAAAGAAATATAACTACTTACTCTCATTCTTCCCCCCAAAAGTTAAAAGATTTCCTGAGATTTGTCATATACTGTGTTAATTGTCTCTAAAAACTGAGAGCTCTGGTTCTGCTGTAATTTCCCTTTAATCTCTCAGTTTTGCCTGCAGCCATGAAGCCAGCTTCAGAGCAGCCTCTTTCCAGCCTGCACTCACAAAATGAAAACCATGTGTTCGTGTGGGGTTTTTTGTTTTCCTCTTAAAAGTTCTTCTTTATTATTTAATGAAACCATTTAGTAATGCATAGGTCTTAAATGATAGGGTGCACATTGGCTGTTATCAATTAAGTCAGATTAACACAAACACTTGTTCTCAGAAGCAAATTTAACTCTGGACCTGTTTAAATCTGATCATAACACCCTGGAGGAAGTAGAAGCTCTCTGAATTTTTGTAAGTCAAACTGCACAGGACAATACATAAAAACAATATGTAATGAAATATTTAGTACTTGCACAGCTCCCATGCATCCTTCCCTCCTTTCATAAAGGCAATTTATCAATCTAAAATCCTTCCCTGGGTAGTGTTACTTCTGACCCTGGTTTAGTGGCAGGGAAGGTTTAGTGGCAGAAACAGCTAATTCACATTGGAGTTATATCGGACTCCAGAAATAGGGACACGAATCACAGGTCTGTACAACAACTGAATTGTGAAGATGAATCCTCCTTCTACCTGCAGGCAGTTAAGATTTGCTCTAAAAAAAAATGCAAGGACATGACTTGGATAGTGAAAAATCACATTTTTATTTTTGTATTGAAACAGTATTTAAAAATAAAATACAATCACTCTTTTGTTTTAAAACAGACCAACCTGTGCAGATAAGTCATTCTTAAGTATTTATTCATTCCATTTGTGTAGCAACGAATGAGCAGTTTATAGCCAATGCAGCAAACAGAACAGATGCTAATGTGTAGGGTGGGATAAGGAAGTTTCGCCATGGTGCCCTATTCTGCACAACCGTAAAGAACACTGGGCCTGATTTTGCAGCTTTTTAAAACCCCTTTCCTTTCTTCCTGTCATCCCTCCTCCTGACATTTAGGAATCCAGTGTCTGACTGTAAGATGAAAAGAACGTTATCCTATAGCATGTTCCATTCACGAACTCTCCTTATTTCCTACAAAACAAGCAGACAAGTGAAAACCTCACCTTATTTTCCAGCAAGGATGCTGTCACTGGGAAAGCAAATGAACTAAAATAATTTACATTTGGATGTGGTTGACTCTCCCCTGAGCTCAGATTTGTATATACCCAGCTCTGAGCTGTGCAAACCCCCTAGGATATATCTGCCTACAGCAGCTCAAACTCAGTATGTCTGAAACCAAGTTTATCTTTGCCCCTCTGGCTGTCTTTTCTGTGTCAATGCATGTCACAAGCATGTTATTAAACACATAAGCCACTAAAAGGATAACCTGCCTAGACTTTTCTTTGTCCCTGCCTCTCCATATTTAATCAGTTGTCAAGGCCTAATTCCACTCCTCACTGTATCTTCTACCTGATTCTTTTTCAGTTTCCCCAGACTTTCCCCGTTTGACATTCTCACTGTCATTTCAATGGCAGAGCTCATGGGTCTGCTTGCAATTTTCTTAACCAGGCAGATACTAATACATTCCCCACATGTTTGTTAAGCTGTTCCCACCTTCATATCTCCTCTTGGCATCTTCAGATTCCTCTCCATGTGGTCTTTCCCCTTCCTCTTAGACCATTGTTCACTTTTCTTTTCTTCTGTTGCTCTCCCAGTGTACATTGGTAAACTGAGGGTTGAATTTTGTAGCAATTTTCATTGACAACTTTTCCCCCTACTAGCTGG
Source organism: Micronycteris hirsuta (assembly GCA_004026765.1). Lineage (NCBI taxonomy): Eukaryota > Metazoa > Chordata > Mammalia > Chiroptera > Phyllostomidae > Micronycteris > Micronycteris hirsuta. The sequence continues at coordinate 2,757 of PVJI01018498.1, read as the reverse complement.
TTTTTTGAGGGCAGAAACTTTTTTGTACCTATCTGACTGCCATTAGTGCTAGGACAGAACAGCTGCTCATCAAGTGTCAGTTGAGTGCACTGGCTGGAGGTGGATATTATAAATGATGTAATTTAGAACTCAGTTGCTGAGCTGGGTGTGTGTGTGGGGGGGGTGCAGTTATTTCTTATATTAGCATATTGTTCTGGTACGCTCTCAGTAAATTCCTGTGGAATTTTGGTGAAAAGACTTTCTAGCCCTGCTCAGTAATCCCTCCTCCCTGAATTTAGTGGGCCAGAAGAATGGCTCGAGCATTGAATAACCATAGTTTTTAATTTACTGGGTCCTATTATTTATTACAGTGACTAAAGCAGTGATAAGTCAGTCTGGGAGCCAAAACTGATGACTGGAATTTTCACACTTAAAACTAGAATCCTTTCAGATGCTTTAGACCAGGGGTCCTCAATCCCCAGATCACCAGTCTGTAACCTTTTAGGAATAGGGCCATACAGCAGGAGGTGAGCTGCAGGCCAGCAAGTGAAGCTTCACCTTGTATTTACAGCCAGTCCTTATCTCTCTGAGCTCCGCCTCCTGTCAGATCAGCAGTGGCATTAGATTCTCATAGGAGCACAAACCCTACTGTAAACTTACATGCAAGGAATCTAGCTTACACACCCCTTATAAGACTCTAATAACCAGTGATCTGAGGTGGAGCTGAGGCAGTGATGCTTGTGCTGGGGAGCAGCTGCAAATACAGATAATTAGCAGAGAGGTTACACTATACTGAGAACATAATAAGTCAATTGCTTGCAGATTCATATCAAAACCCTCTCAGTGAGTGGCAAGTGACAATTAAGCTACATCTAGTGGCAGGATATAAAGCCCCCCACCCCCATCCATGGAAAAAATATCTTCCATGAAACTGGTCCCTGGTGCCAAAAAGGTTGGGGACTACTGCTTAAAAAATGACTTTAAAACCTTAACTTTGGCCAAAGTCTACAGATTATTTCTACAAATTTCATTAATCCATTAATGAAAATTTATTGAATACTTGTGTTTAAGGCACTGAAATAATATAGATTACTAGTGTTGAAATGCAATAAACTTTAAATGTGATGTTTAACTCTAAATGTGAACAAAATTCAATAAATATTATTAAGCTACTTGACTAATTAATTTGTGAAAAACTAATTTTCATGTTTATTAAATATTTAAATTTAAAATGTAATAGAAAAAATACAGGTGAATATTTATTAAATAAAATTAGAGAAATCATGAACATGACACCTAAAGAAGAGAGAATTTGATTATGTAAAAACTAAAATCATCTGTGTATCTATTAAACACAGACACACACATAAAGCCATACGATATTTTATGGCATTTCAGACATTGATTATATGATGCAACACTATATTACAAGTATCAGTAAGAAAGGGAAAAAATAACAAACCACTAGTTAAACTATGATATGCCATCAATTGTTAAATATGACTCCATTTTAAGGATATTAAAATGTATGGGCATCCCATGTGCCTCTTGGCATCAGGAAGTATGCTAGCAACTAGAAAGAAACAATATGACAGAAAAATGTCATCTACTCAATTGTAATGGGATTGCAATTTTGTACAATCTTTCTGGATGCAATTTAGCAGTTATATATCAATATTATAAAACATGCATCCTTTGGCCCACAAATCTTATTTCTTGGACTTCATGCTGAAGAAATAATCAAGAATGTGTAGTAAGATTAAGCTACATATTTTCTCATTACCATAATATTTATAAAACCATAGCATTGGAATAATTTGCATGTTCACAATCAGTGATTGGTTAAACAAATTATAGCATATGCATATCAGGACACCGTCTCCAATCATTAAAATGATGCTGTCGATGAAGATGAATTAGCATGGAAAGAACTTCATTGCTTGCTTTCATTCTGTTTCTTAAAAAAAAAATCTGTAGATATGGTTTTATATATGTAGATAGGAATATTGACAAAAAGCTGGAACTAAATTTATATTAGAGGTGGTTACTGAGGGAGGTGCCCCATAATAATTTTATTTTCCTCTTTTTTATTTCTATGTTTTAGTTTTAAAACAGATATAATCTATAATAGCATGATAATTATTTTATATTTAAAATGGAAATTATGACTTTAATAGATTTAAGAGATTATTTGACATATAAAGGGGCTAATACAAATTATTGAAATAAAATTATGAACTATGCCCTGGATATTGGTCATTTGTATAAAACCATATATCATGCAAAGTAATGAGCATTCTAGTATAAAAACTAGATTTTTCCTGTTTTATTGTTACTTTGATAAATAATAAGTCAAGTTCCTATTTGTCGCTCATATGTGTTTTCAGACACAAATTTGTAAAACCAAGTTCAACAAAATTTTGTGAAATATTTTAGAAGCAATTCTTGAAAACTTATCAGGCATTTAAAAATTAACAAGTATTCAGTGTAAGCTGACCTTGAGTGTCACATTTTAACATCTATTTTTCATGTTGTGATGCTTTTTTTTTTAATTTTTTTTAATTTTTTATTTTTTATTTTTTTATTTTTTTTAATTACTTTATTGTTGTTCAATTACAGTTATTTGCATCCTCTCCCTCCCCTCCCCCCTCCCCCCACCTCCCCCCAGCCTCCCACCTCCCCCTTAGCTCCCTCCATGTGTCCTCTACAGTGATTCCTGAAAACGCCTCTCCCCATTGTCCCCTCCCCACTCCCCCACGGCCATTGATAGACTGTTCT
>PVJI01018497.1:0-33231 GCA_004026765.1 Micronycteris hirsuta | reverse complement strand
CAAGTACAAGGAGGGAAAGCACAGCAAGTACTACTTCTTCTGGATGTGAATGGGTTTTATAAGGAAACTTGATAAAGAGTGGAGCCTTATTCAGAACTATAGAGTGTGAGTAAATTATCTTTCATTCTTCCAAATTCCCATGGGAAAGAAAGAGAAAACCCTGTAGCCTAGCCAAAGAGAATATCTGACAATTACATATACTCACTCTCCAGGCAGAGTTCACAGCTGTTGTCAGGACATCAGGGTAGGAGAGGAAGTCCCAATGGCAGTGGGGCCTCCGGAAAGTCAAGTCATTCCTTGCCTCTCCTGAAGATGGACAGCTGATCACACAGAAAACAATGGCAGTGACTTGGGCAGTGTTTGTCCTGTGGCTGAGGCTCTTGCAGACAGAAGACCACTCTTGCCTCCTTCTTGGGGCCAAGCTACTTACATAAATTCTTATTGGAGTGGCCATGAAAACCAGAATAAGGCAGTTTCATCACATTGAGAGTGACCAGGTGTTTAGGGATCAGGCTGCTCGTTCATAACACGAAACCAGACATTTAGGGCCTGGGACTTTCAGGTTCAAAATAACCCATTATGCCCTTTAAATCACAAATTAAAATGTGAGTGATACTTTCCAATGCTCCTTTTAAAGATAATATTGGGGTCTAGATTCAAGCTCCTGTTTGATGAGGAACTCCTCAGCTAATTTTATATCAAAGCCCCATAGGCTTTAACTTCAGAAAATAGTTTGATGATCAGAAGGGTGGTGGGGGAGGGGGCGGTGAGGAGGGTCTCATTCTCGTTGCAAAGTGGGTTTTTGTTCCTGTTTTTGTTTTTGTTGTTTGGTTGGTTGGTTTTTGTTTGTTTGGTTTTGTTTCCTTGGAGGGCTCTAGACCCAGGAGGAATTGTCCTCAGGAAACCCTACCAAGACACTTGAGTGAATCCATTCATTGACCAACTGATAAATAAATAGACACACACACACACACACACACACACACACACATCTTTACTTAGATATACATAAGCACAATTTATTTTTATTTTTTTTATTTAGGAAGAAAGTGTATTTTTGCAAAACATTAAGCAGAGAAGTACCAACTAATGAAAAAATGCTTTTGTTTCTTTTAAACTTTTTTCACCTACCAGCACTTCTGTACCAAAAAATATATATCTTCAAGGCTTTACAAAGAATCAAACAATGTATTTGGTCAAGTAGCTATTGTTTTGATGCCCTGATGCAAAGTCTAAACACTTTTAAACAGTTATATTTTTCTAGTCTAAACAAAAGATATGTACTACCATAAAGCAGTTAAGGTTTTCATATAATTTCAATATCCCTAATATTAATTATATTTGTGGCTATGATTAATACAAAAGCTATCAAGCCATTTCTACTAGCTCCTATAAAATATGGTTCTTAGAACATCATCTTTCCTCTAGCTGCACTTACTCCCTTGATGATCTCATCTAGTTACTTGGCTTTAAATATCATCTATACACCAAATTCCCAAATTTATATCTCAAGCACAGACAGCTCCTCTGAACTTCAGACCCATATATCCAACTGCTTATTTGACATCTCCATTTAGAAGTCTAAGGCATTCCATATTTATCTTGTCTAAACCAAATTTCTGATATTCCTTCCCAAAACTCCTCCCACAGTTCTCTTTTTCTCAGTAAATAGTAGCTTCATCCTCCCAGTTTCTCAGGTCAAAATCTGGGAGTGATCCTTGACTCCTCTCCTTCTTTCACACCTGACATCAAATTCATCAGAAAATCCTGTCAGTTTTACTTTCCGCATCACCCAGAATCTGACTTCATACTCTCTCCACTCAATTGTGTCCATCCAGGGCACCATCATCCCTCACCTAGATCACTCAGCAGCCTCCGAACTGGCCTCCTGCTCCTTGTAGCCTATCACATACAGCATTCACAGTGATTAAGTAAAGCGTGTCCTCTCTGTGTTCAAAACCCTAAAATTTCACCTCATTTCATCAAACTAAAAGAGAATTCTACAAGGCCCTACATAATCTTCACATCATATCCTCTACCTTCTCTAACCTGTCACCTCTCTAACTCATATCCTACTATTGTCCCTTGTCCCCATTGTCCCACTCTACTTGAGTCCCTCTTGTCTTTTTATTGTTCCTCAAATATCAGGGCCTTGGCACTACCTCATCCATTGCCTGGGAACCTCTTCACCCAGTTAGATACTTGGCTCATTGCCTCACTTCCTTCAGGTAACCTTCTGTAACCTTCCAGGGACTCCCATGTATTGGAGGCATAATCCCCCCCTCCCAGCCCTGCAATGCCTATTCTCCTTTACTTCATTTTTCTCAGTTGCCCCTTTCAGCTAACAGTGCAAATATTTTATTCTTGTGTTTGTTTTAGAATATAAACTTTCTGAGGGCAAATCTTCTATTTATTTTGTTTATTTCTTTATAGCCAGCTCTTAGAATATGCTATATATATGAAACACTCATCGAATGTATGGATATTAAAGATTGAAAAAAACATTCACACAAATATTTTGGCATTAATATTTCAGTAACTGGTCTCTATCCTACCTAATAAAAGGAAAGCTTGATACAGCATTGCTCATTTCTCCTTGAAACATGTTTTACATATAGTCAAATACTTAAGGTCATTTTCACTCTGGCTTCATGAATCTTTGCAGCAAACCAAAGATCCAAAGTTATGACTCTTTCTGGAAACACTAGTTTGTCAAACTCTGATTATTTTTTCCACATCTGAGAAACCCATTAGAGTAGATGATTATAGTACTATTTAAAACTAGCTAGACAGAGCACGTGTCAGTGTAAACACCCTTACCCTTCCACCAGGTACAACCAGAGAACTAGTTCACAAGCACTAAACGATTATGGAATAGGGTTCTGCAAACTAGGGCCTGGAGACCAAAGCCAGCTGAGTTGCCAAATCAAATGCAGAATGTCCAGCTAAATCAGACTTTCAGATAAGGAATGAGTACTTTTTAATATAAATATGTCTCAAATACCAAATGCTTAAATCTGAAACCTTAAATCTGACCCACCACCTGTTTTTCTACAGCCCACAAGAAAAAACTGGTTTTTCCATCTTTAAGTTATTGGGGAAAAAATTGAGAGAAAAATAATAAATATAACAAGTGGAAATTATATGAGATTGAAATTTTAGGATCTGTAAATAATGTGTTATTGAAACTCATTTGTTTACTCTTTTCTAGGGCCGCTTTCATGCTACAGCAGCACAGCCAGATAATTTCAACAGAGGCCTGTCTTTAAAGCTTAAACACCTATTGTGTGGCCCTTTAGAGAAGAAACACCCTGTTGTGGAATATTTTCTTTTTACTCTTTCCCTTTAAATGTAGGGAAACAAAGAAGATGAAACAAAGGTAACGTTTTCTCCTTTAGAATTCTCTTCCCACCAGAGCACTCCTGGTGTTTGTCATTATACTGGAAAAAGAGGTACGAAGCAAGCTGAGAATAAGTAACATGATGAAGTGTGTGGTCTCTGGACCCCAACAGAAAGGAGCGTGAATCCGTTCTCCACCCATCACAGCATGAGCGAATTACCTAAACAGGGCCATTATGAATACCACCATGCAAGGTGGCCATGAGGGTTAGAGATAAGGGTTAAGTGCTTGCTTTTAAAGGACAGAAAGGTATCAAGTTTCTAGACTATGAGAGAGGATATGATTGCTAGAAGGCAAGAAAAGAGAGGGAGAAGTGAAAAGATAAAAATTGGGACCAGAAAAGACAGACTTTTATTTTTTATATATTTTATTGATTATGCTATTACAGTTGTCCCATTTTTTTCTCCCCTTATTCCCCCCTGCCCTGCTGCCACCCCCACCATCATTCTCCTCCCTTAGTTCATGTCCATGGGTCATACATATAAGTTCTTTGGATTCTCCATTTTCCATACTATTCTTAACCTCCCCCTGTCTATTTTGTACCTACCATTTAAGCTTCTTGTTCCCTGTACTTTTCCCCCACTGTCCTCCCTCTCCTCCCTGCTGATAACCCTCCCTGCGATCTCTATTTCTGTTAATCTGTTCCTGTTCTCATTGTTTGCTCAGTTCATTTTTGTTTTTTTAGTTCTGCTTGATGATAGTTGTGAGTTTGTTGTCATTTTACTCTTCCTAGTTTTGAATTCTTTTTCTTAGATAAGTCCCTTTAACATTTCATATAATAAGGGCTTAGCGATGATGAACTCCTTTAAGTTGACCTTATCTGGGAAGCACTTTATCCGCCCTTCCATTCTAAGTAATAGCTTTGCTGGATAGAGTAATCTTGGATGTAGGTCCTTGCCTTTCATGACTTTGAATACTTCTTTCCAGCCCCTTCTTGCCTACGAGGTTTCTTTTGCGAAATCAGCTGATAGTCTAATGGGAACTCCTTTGTAGGTAACTGTCTCCTTTTCTCTTGCTACTTTTAAGATTCTCTCCTTATATCTTTAATCTTGGGTAGTGTAATTATGATGTGCCTTGTTGTGTGATTCCTTGGGTCCAACTTCTCTGGGACTCTGAGCTACTTGGACTTCCTGGAAGTCTATTTTCCTTTGCCAGATTGTTCCTTCTCCTTCATTATTTGTTCAAATAAGTTTTCAGTTTCTTGATCTTCCTCTTCTCCTTTTGGCACCACTATGATTCAGATGTTGGAACATTTAAAGTTGTCCTGGAGGTTCCCAAGCCTCTCCTCATTATTTTGAATTCTTGTTTCTTCATTCTGTTCTGGTTGAATGTTTATTTCTTCCTTCTTCCCTATATCATGGATTTGAGTCTCAGTTTCTTTCCTGTCACTGTTGGTTGGTTCCCTGTATATTTTCCTTTATTTCACTTTTCATAGCCTTCACTCTTTCCTCTATTTCATGACCATACTCAACCATTTCTTTGAGCATCCTGATTGCCAGTATTTTGAACTGCACATCTGATAGGTTGGCTATCTCTTCATCGCTTAGCTGTGTTTTTTCTGGAGCTTTGATCTGTTCTTTCATTTGGGCCACTTTTTTCTCATCTCAGTGTGCCTGTTAGTAGTAAGGGGCAGAGCCTTAGGTATTTGCCAGGATGAGACAACCCACATTGCTGCATTGAGGTGTTCTACGTGGAGGAGGGGTCCAATAGGGAACAATGCCACTTACTCAGCTCTCTGTGGGCTTTCAGCCACTTCCCTGGTACCCAGTAGCAAACTGGGCCCTTCTGTGCTGATTCCCAGGTGGGTAGGTTTGTGTACATTCTAGGATCCTGTGGGTCTCTCCAATGAACTCTCCTGTGTGGCTGGGAGTTCTTCCTGCTGCCTCAAATCCCACAGGTTTTTTTAAGTCAGAGGTTTTGAGGCTTTATTTCCCTGAACTGAAACCCTGGGCTGCGTGGTCTACTTCACTCCCCAGTTGTTCCTCCCGGTTTATCCACATGCAAATGTGGGACTGCCCACTCCATCAGCTGCTGCCTTGCCCATTCCAACAGCTGCTACCTCTCCCACACCAGTCCTCCAGATGCTGCCTTGCTTCGTACCCTCTCTGCCCTGGTTGACTATCTCCACCCCTCCTACCAGTCTGGATGAATGTTTCTTCTTTAACTCCTTGGTTGTTGGACTTCCGGAGAGTTATTTTCTTGGAGCTCTGGTTATTTTTTGTTTTTAATTTGTTGTCCTTTTGATTATGTGAGGAGGCAAAATGTATCTACTTACACCTCCATTTTGGCCAAAAAGCAGACTTTTTCATCACTCACCAAGAAGTAAGCTTGAGTGGAAAATGTAGACTTCACATGGATTCAAGCAAAGATATTACGATCAAAACTAGGGAAGAATGAAGAGATGCATCAGCACCAAGTAAGGCTGCTGTAAAGCCCTTTCCAAGGTAAGCAAATATGCATTGTGTCTACCCAGTACACGTGTAATTGCCTTAATAGAAATTATATAACCCACACTGCCCTATGAAGGAAAATGAAAAAAGAAAAAGCCACATTTATACTGTTGCTGAACCCTCCAAATCCTCAAAGGAGTCAATGGGGAAAGTTGCAACCATAGCCTCAATCTTTCCAACATTTTTCTTCTCAGGCCCCTGAGTTGAAGTTATCAGGCCCTTGTTTATAAGGCTTGGAAAATTAGGAAGAATATAAATTTAGGGCAAATTTATGAGATCCATCAAATGACTATATCTGTGCAGTGCTTCTGAACACGTGAACCTCACATGTAAGACACATTCCCAAACATAACTTCTGACACTAGATACGCTGCTCTTCTCTCCTAAAAGACATATCAACATGGGAAAAAGTGAGAGTGATGTTATCACCAAGATAACCTTCAGGCTGTTCTAAATATATTTTTAAATGTTCATTACTCACAAGCATCAGTCTCTAACTGCATTTGGTACCAAACACTTATGACATGCCTCAGTCCTGACCTGAGTCACAGCACTGTGATTGAGTAGTACTGTTTCATGTCACTTCCCAAGAAAAAAATGTTCCCAAAGTATAGAAGTCTATTTCACATTGACCACAGTATCAATAGTACTAAAAATACCTATAACTGACTTTAGGTGGTGGGCATACAATGCAATATACAGATGATGTATCAGAGAATTATATACTTGAAACCTATATAATTTTATTAACCATTGTAACCCCAATAAATTTAACTTTTTTAAAGTCAAAAAATAAAATTAAAAAATACCTTTTAAAAAGCATGTTTAAAGAAAAAGACCTTCAAATTATATTATCACAAAATATTAAGTCAATCTAAAAAATTAAAGTAGAACCAAGGGAGGGTGGAAGCAGGGGAGGGAAGTGGGGATGGCTGGGGTGGAGGGAGGGAAGTGGTGGAGGGTAAATGCAGACAACTGTACTTGAACAACAATAAAATAATTTAATTAATAAATAAAACCAAAAAGAATTAAAGTAGATTGAATGATGTTTAATTCAAAATACTACTACTAATAAACATATTTTAATGAGAACTAAAAAAGTTAAACATATTACTATATGTTTAATTCCAGTTCTAGGTATATACCCCAAAGAATTGAAAGCAGGGACTTAAACATATTTCTGCACCAATGTTTATAGCAGCATTATTCACAATCGCCAAAAGAGGGAGGTAATCCGTGTTTCATTGATAGATGAATGAATAAACAAAGTGCAGCACATACATACAGTGAAATATTACCCAATCTTAAACAGGGATAAAACCCTGACACATAATACTACATAATTGAATCCTGAGGACATTATACTAAGAGAAATAAGCCAGTCCCAAAGGACAAATACTGTATGGTTCCCCTTGTATATGTTACCTAGAGCCATCAAACTCACAGATACAGACATGGAATCGTGGCTGCCAGAAAGTGAGCAGGGGAATGGGTAGTGGAGAGTCAGTGTTGAATAAGAACAGAGCTTCGTTTATGGATGACGAAAAAATCCTGGAAATGGATGATGGTGATGGTTACACAACTATGTGACTGTACTTAATGCCACCAAACTGTTCACTTTAAAATTATTGAAATGGTAATTTTTATGTTATGTCTATTTTACCGCAATAAAAAATTAATTAACAACAAAGCATAAAATTGCCTATAACCAACCCCCAAGGTTACTTTGAAAACTGTGTTTTTAAAGTCTATTTATGTTCACAACATATGTTGTTGTATTTACTTCACAGACTTATACTCAGAGCTGACCAAGACACTCATTAGTTTACTCAGTAGTTCATGTCTTCTCAACATATGAAACTCACACATAAGAACCACTGACCTGGTCTGACAGACCACGGTCACAGACTTCCAACACGTTTCAGTCAACTAGTACGCAATAAGATCCTGCCCTTTGCCTGGCATAGCTCTCAGGGTAAAGATGAACAGGCCAAACCCTGGCCCTCTAAAAGCTCCCAGTCTAGTGCAGACAAAAAAAATAGAACAATTTCAATGTAGCATGACTAAATAAAATGGAGGACATGAACACAACATGTTATGAGCTCATGGAAAAGGGGCGGAATCAATAAGACAATGGTTACAGAAAGCTGTGTAAGAGAGAGAGCACTTTGAGAAGCTACCCAGTGTCAGTAACTGCACTGGGCTCTGCTAGCCACGGAGAGCTGTTACAAAGACAGCGTGGTGCCCGACATGAGTAAGCTTGCAGTCTAGTGCAGAGGGCTGATCCGTTAGCCAGAATCTCAAAGGCGATGAACTGTATTGACACCCTTGACCCATATCCCTTCTAACCAGGCCTCTCACCTTCACTAGCCTATACTCCCTTGTTCCTCCGTGACAGATAACTTCAAGAAATAACTCCTAAGCACAATATTCTCTCCTCTTTAGGAATAGCCACAAACATAGGTGTAGTTGTGAGAGGCATGTCTTTATATGACCCTGACCCCCTAGAAATAGCTGATTATTTTAGAAGTACACACCTGACCCAAACTGGACTATTCGGCGCTCTCATTAGAACTTGAAATTCTAAACTTGAGATGCACAGGGACTTGGAGGTGACTCACATTAAAGGCAATATCCTACGAAGAATGGCCACAAACTTCTGTCCCACAGACTCCCTTTAGTTCTCTAAGAATCCTCTCAGTTTCCTTCCACCTGCTTAGGCTGGCCAGACTCATATGTTATACTCATAACCCAAGAAACCTTCATAGGTCACTGTCCATATAGTCACTCACCTCCTGTACTTAGTCCATTGAAACTAGCACTGACAAATACTAACAGATGCTCCATAAGAATGTGTTAAATGAATAAACAATTAATGACCAAGGTCTATAACCTTTCTAATAAAATTACATACTAATATAGTGTCCTTCTTCATAAACCCATACCCTTATAAAAGAGAGAACCGGCATCACAAACAACTACTCCTGAAAATTCACAACATATTGGCCATTTCAGTAAATACACTAATAGTTTTAATCAGTACCATACTTTTCTTTGAAGTTAGGTGTCAACACATTTGATGTTTTACCTCATGGAAGAATGAATTAAGTTTTTAAAAATCTGCTTCACTGAGAAATTAATCTACTAATTCTTTATCTTTATTATTAGTAAATAAGGATTCTATATAATCTTTGCAAATATTACTTTTAGCCAAACTGAAAATAGTGTTATAGTTGAACAAAGATTTTCATTTTTTCATATATCTCATTTTTTAATGATGAGAATGACTTATTCTTCAGTTAGAGATCCAAGTTACTTTTTATTCCAATATCTTTCACATGTAATAAAGTGGCACATGCTGCTTTAGTTCCTAGATGTGGCAATTTCTATGATTAAGGCTAATTAATTTCTCTGGCAACTATAATAATCATCATCTTACTGTTTCAGGAAATTTCATCCACAAAAGGCAATAAACAACAGCTCGCTGAAAATAATAAAGGCTTTCATACATGGAAAGATCTTTCAAAACAATTAGCAATTAATGAAAAGTATGCAAATGCCCAGAAATTGCAGATGCTTACTCAATTTCAAATGGCATGGCCTTTAGCTATCCAACCAGCAAAAAAAGAAACAATAAAATAATTAGCTTTAAAATCTAAAAACTATTGGTAAGGAAAATTATAAAAAGGAAATCAGTTACTGATGTATAAAATTCAATGTAAATATTAGAAGCATCAATTAAGATTAGGATGTAATTATAGAACAAATGGAGAAAAAATAGAGAACACAACAGAGGATTGTATTTTCTATTTGCAGTTTTTGTCCCCAAACTCAAAGTAATAGTTTATGTTCAGAATATTTGATATATATTTATTAGATGGGGTGGATCTGGTTATAATATTGATCGAATCTGAACTTTCTCATTCTGCATGAACTAAAATCAGGTTTTTAATTTCCTGAAATCATAATTTCCCACATGCTGACAATACTTCCTGATTATTCAAACTAATTTTCACCTGTATCAATAGGGTTTTTTAAGATTTGGTTTACAAACATGAGTTTGTATTATACCAGAAATTCTGACTAAATAATTTTTCCCCGCACTTTTTTATTGCTGCTCAAATAGAGTTGTCTCCATTTTCCCCCCACCACTCAATTTGTAAAAACTGAGTTGATACCTGGGATAGCAGGGAGAGCATTGTGATGGATCTGAATAGAAAATTATTTCTAACCTTCACTCTGACACTTTCTGCAGTACCCAGGGTGGATCTCGGGTCGATCAACTCTCACACCAGCTCTGCTAATCAGTTCTAAACTTTCCCTTCCAGTTCTAGCCATTAGCCATCCTAAATTCCATCAAAAATCAAAATTAGGTGGTGATAGGTATAAGCAAATTGCTCAAGACATCAGATTTTTGTTTAATGAAGAATTACTTTCCATCATAAACAATAGTTTGCTCAATATGCTACTCATCAAGCTACATCTCATATCTCTTAAATATTTTTATATCTCTGAAATTATATCTTATTCATCTTATCTATCCACGCATCTTTGCAAGCCTGAGTTTCAAGCTGTTTTTCCCCTATATGGACAAGCATGGCATCTGTAATGAAGACTCCATAGGGTGTCCTTGAAGGGCAAATACATCATCTTCGATGTCCATCCTGTAGTAGGTGCTTCTGGCATTCCTCTGTTGACAGAGCATCAACCCATTGATGAAATTAAGTTGTCACTCCATGGACTATAATCTCTGACTGCAACTCTGGGAATCAAATCACGGAACACTAAAAATGAGAACAAGAATAATTTCCCATGCTGTACATGACATGCAGATTAAAGAATTTATTTCTGATTAAAATGGTAAATTTTCCTTCACTTTGATGTCAATTAGTTATAGGTAAGCCACAATCTTTTGTGACATTTGACATGTCTCTCAAGAAAAAGAAAAGCATATCATCAGCTTACATCTCAACTGCAGCACGATGTCTAGGCTCTGGTGCACCTCAAGTTGTCAAAGGTGCCTCTCCCTTTACAAACACTCCACAGAGGTCATAACCCCTCGGGGCTTGCTTACGTGTGAATTTCTTAAATAAAAATTACCTATTTGAAGGTCATATGTTATTAAAATATATCTTTATTTAATTTTCTAAAAGGCATTCATAGCAACTTACTGAGTGCTGAAATAATTCAAAACAACTGCTATTCCTTCAATGACTCCATGATGTTCTACTTTTTAAATCTCAGGTTAACATGACCTTGAGGTAGAACACTACAGCTATCTACATATGTACAGACGGCAGACTAAACTTCTACAACAGTGATTCTCAAACTTGTCTTGACATTGGGACCACCTAGGAGCTTCAGAAACTCCTGATGTCTATGTTCCACCCCAGAGACTACAAATTTACTGGTCCTGGTGTGGCCTGAGCTTGGGAAATTTTAATATATGCTCAGATGACTTAATGTGCAACAAGTTTGGGAACCACTTATCTACAGAAATGTTAATTAATATACCACCACGTGTGCATTAGATAAATATTTACTAGCATGCCATTGTTATCTGGCAAGGTTAGAAAATGATATTCAGACTAATCAACGTTACGAGTAATTGTTACTACTTATTTAAATGCCAAGCACTTTATCAACTATATATAATCCTCATAACATTCTTTTAAAGTACGTATTATTATTTGCACTTCATAAATGGAGAAATTGGAGATCAGAAAGTTTACATTATTTACCTAGAGCTGACAAATAATAAACAGTGAAACTGATATTCAAATGCAAGTCTGTTTGATACTAAAAGACCTTTTTCTTTCCACCTTCCCATACATTTTTTTCTCCCACATTTGTCAATCTACTTATTTTTAATTGAGTTTGTTGGGGAAACATTGGTTAATAAAATTATATAGGTTTCAGGTGCACAACTCTATAATACATCATGTGTATATTGCTTTGTGTGTTTGCTACCCATTGTCTAGTCTACGTCCATCTCCATTTATTCCCCTGTACCCTCTTCTATCTTCCTTCACCCCATCTGCCTCCTAGAAATCACCATACTGTCTATGTCTATGAGGCATTTTTTTTTTTTGCTTAATCCCTTTACCTTTTTCACCCAGTCTCCCAATCCCCCTCCGTTCCGATAGCTGTCAGTCTATTCTCTATTTATGAGTCTGTTTCTATTTTGTTTGTTAGGTAATTTTGTTCATTAAATTCCACATGTAAGTCAAATTACATGGTAACTGTCATTCTCTGCTTTATTTCCCTTACTGTAGTACTCCACAGGGCCATCCATGCGGTCTCAAAGGGCAAGATTTTCTTCTTTTTTTACAGCTGTGTAGTATTCCATTGTGTAAATGTTAATGTGCATGACTTTTTTTATCTACTCATCTACTGTGAATACTTGGGCTGCTTCAAAGTATTGGCTGTTGTAAATAGTGCTGCAGTGAACATAAGGATGCATATATTCTTTTGAATTAGTGCTTCAGGTTTCTTTGAATATATTCCCAGAAGTAGAATCACCGGGTCATAAAGCAATTTCATTTTTAATTTTTTGAGGTAACTTTATACTACTTTCCACAGTGCTTACACCACTCCACATTCCCACCAACAGTCCATAAGGGTTCCCTTTTCTCCACATCCTTATCAATACTTCTTGTTTGTTGATTTATTGATGATAGCCATTCTGATGGTGTGAAGTGACATCTCATTAAACTTTTAATTTGCATTTCTCTGATGTTTAGTGACAATGAGCATCCTTTCATATGTCTATTGCCCATCTGAATGTCCTCTCTGGAGAGATGTCTACTTAGGTCCTTTGCCCATTTTTTAGTTACATTGGGGTGATTTTTTTTTTGGTCTTGAGTTTTATAAGTTCTTTATAAATTTTGGATGTTAACCCCTTATTAGAAGTATCATTGGTGATTATGTTCTCCCGTTCATTGGGTTGTCTTTCCGTTTTGTTCATGATTTCCTTTGCTGTGAAAACCTTTTTAGATTGATGTAGTCCTATTTGTTTATTTTTTCTTCTGTTTCCTTTGCCTGAGGAAATAGAAGCAGAAAAATATACTGCAACAAGCAACATCCAAGACTTTACTGCCTACGTTTTCTTTTAGGGTTTTTATCATTTTGAGTCTAACACTTAAGGATTTAATCCATTTTTAATTCTTTCTTGTATATGTTGTAAGAAGGTGGTCTAGTTTTATTTTTCTGCACACATCTGTCCATTTTTCCCAACACCATTTATTAAATAATCTATCTTTACCTCATTGTATGTGCTTGCTTCCTCTGTCAAATATTAATTGACTATGAAGATGTGCATTTATTTCTGGACTCTATTCTGTTCCATTGAACTATGTGTCTGTTTTAGGCCAGTACCATGCTGTTTTAATGACTATAGCCTAGTAGTATAGTTTGATGTTAAGTAGTATGATTCCTCCAACTTTTTTCTTCTTTCTCAGGATTGCTGTTGCTATGTGGGGCCTTTTGTGGTTCCATATAAATTTTTGAAATATTTGTTCTACTTCTGTGAAATGACATTGGAATCTTAATAGGAATGTTGAATCTATAGATTGCTTTGGATAGTATGGACATTTTAATGATGTTAATTCTTCCTATCCATAAACATGGCATATGTTTTCACTTATTTGTATCTTCTTCAATTCTGTTCTTTAGTGTCTTATAATTTTTTTAGTACAGGGCTTTTATATCCTTGATTAGATTTATTCTTAGGTATTTTATTATTTTTGAAGCAATTATGAATGGGATTGTTGTCTTAATTTCCTTATCTGATTGTTCATTATTGGCATATAAAAATGCAATGGATTTCTGGATATTTATTTTGTATCCTGATACTTTACTGAATTCATTTATCAGTTCTAGTAGTTTCTTGGAAGAATCTTTAGGGTTCTTTACGTACCGTATCTTATCATCTGCAAATTATGACAGTTTTACTTCTTCCTTTCCAAGTTGGATGCCTTTTATTTATTTTCCTTGTCTGATTGCTGTGGCTAGGGCTTTCAGTACTATATTGAATTAAAAAGGTAAAAGCAGACATCCCTGTCTTTTTCCTGATCTTAAGGGGAAGTTTGTAGTTTTTGTCCATTGAATATTATGCTGGCAGTGGGTTTGTCATATATGACCTTTGTTACATTAAGATATGTTCCCTCTATTCTCACTTTGCTGAGAATTTTTATCACATATGTGTGCTGGATTTTATCAAATGCTATGCTGCATCTATTCATATGATCATGTGGTTTTTATCCTTCATTTTATTTATATGGTGTATCACATTTATTGATTTGGGAACATTGTATCAAACTTGCATCCCTGGAATAATTCCCACTTGATTCTGGTGTATGATCTTTTTTATGTATTTCTGTGTTCAGTTTGCTAACATTTTGTTGAGGATTTTAGCAACTATGTTAATCAGAGATATTGGCTTATAATTTTCTTTCTCTGTTGTGTCTTTATCTGGTTTTCAAATTAGGATAATGATGGCCTCATAAAATGAGCTTGGGAGTCTTCTCTTCTTTTGAATTTTTGGAATAATTTAAGAAGGAGAGGTGTCAGTTCTTCTTGGAATGTTTGGTAGAATTTAACTGTGAAGAAATCTGGTCCAGGGCTTTTGTTTCTTGGGAGTTTTTGATCACTATTTCAATCTCACTTGTTGTAATCTGTCTATTCAGATTCTCTGATTCTTCCTGCAGTATGGGAAAATGACTCAGCACAGAGATCCTGGTGGTTGTCCCTTTTCCCTTTAGCTCTCCCCCAAGAACCGCAAACCCCAGTTTCCCCTCACGTGACTCTAGCCTGCTCTGCCCTCCCCCTGCCAGAGCCCGGGGTAGGTGGCCACAAACCAGATTTGTATGTTGGCCCTTTAAAAGAGTGCCTGTGTCTCTACTAGACTATTGTCTCTCCCTGGCTGACAGAATCCCTGCTGATTTTCATAGTTAGATGTTATGTGGGTGCCTCCTTCCAGCTCTGGTGTTCTGAGCTGGGGAGCTTAGCCTGGGGTTGGGATCCCACACTTCTCAGGGGGAACATATGCAGCTGAGATGTCTCTCTGGAATCTCAGCTGCCAACTGTGGAAATAGAGCCAGCCTGTTTCACATCTCCACCCTTCCTACCATCTTCCGTAAACCCTTGGTCATAAGACTTCTCTTCAGCTAGTCTTCAGTGGGTTATTCAGGGTCATTGTTCTATATTTTATTTGTAATTCCAGTTTTGTCCTGGGAGGAGGTGTGTGTAACATCCACATATCCCACCCCCATCTTTGCTCTCCTTGCCATACATTTTCAATGCAAGCCATATAACC
This sequence comes from Micronycteris hirsuta, assembly GCA_004026765.1. Lineage (NCBI taxonomy): Eukaryota > Metazoa > Chordata > Mammalia > Chiroptera > Phyllostomidae > Micronycteris > Micronycteris hirsuta. The sequence continues at coordinate 18,065 of PVJI01018497.1, read as the reverse complement.
TTCAAGGAAGTGAAATTTAGTTCTTGAAGTTCAAAAAGTATTAGCTGTTACGTAGTTTGTGGTTCTCCAAAGTTCAACTCTGCTGTCAAAATCTTATTTTTTAAATATTTAATTTCTCTCATTGGAGGAAATTTAAGTTAAATTTCCTTTTCTGCTTCTGAAAACAATAATGAAAAAAGTTTGAGAAATACTATACTATATCATATTCTATATCTATTTTGGTTAATAATGAATTATCATACATACTACTCATACACCACATACATATTATCTATTATACAAAATACCAGCATAGAAAATTTTACAATTCCCAAGTTGTACTTAGAGTTGAAAACAATGACCGTATAAATAAAGCTCTACATGTCAAAGGTCTCCAGAATGCTAATGATAGGAGAGGAAGTAATAAGGCTAAAGAGTATTTTCAAAACATCTTTAGCCCTGGCCAGTGTGGCTCAGTTGGTTGGAGCATTATCCTGTGAACTGAAGGGTCACAGTTTCAATTCCTGGCTGGGGCACATACCTAGGTTGCAGGTTTGGTTCCTAGTCAGGGTGCATGTGGGAGGCAGCCGATGAATGTTTCTCTCCCTCCCTCTCTCCCTTCCTTCCCCTCTCTGAAAAAAATCAGTAAGCATGTCCTTGAGTGAGGATCTAAAAAATCTTTATTAACGTCTATTGTTTTGCTACTCCAACATCATAGCAGCAGGTAGGTTCACCAATTCAGGAGTTTTCCTAGGCAAAATCTGATAGTGGCCCCCATACCCAGATGACATGCAGAGAGCGAAGGAAGAGGCAGGCCACACCAGATTGGTCAGCGGTGGTTTATTAAGGAGGCTTGTCTTAGGCGCCATGGATCTCTCTACCGGTGGAGACCTTAAAGGTTTACATAGAGGCCTTAAGTGGTTCAGCCACAACAACATTGCCATCCAGATGGTCTCCACAGCACATTCCTCTCTCAAAGCTGGTCTTTGAGGCAGCTTGTACTTTAAGGAAGGTAGGTATACTGCACATTCCAAGGACAAACAAGGGGTGAGAAGCCTCCAATTGCCTGGGCCCAGCATATGGGTCAACTGGGAGTCATGTCCTCTTAGTGACCTCTTCCAACTTAGGTAAATACTAGAGTAAGCTTTCACTGATCTGACATAGTTAGATGTCAAAGTATTTCAAAGTTATAAACATCTGGAGGCAAGAATCATGTCATTCAACTCTAAATCTCTTATAACACTACATCTCATATAAATTAATCAATCAATAAATGTGTGTGAAATTTTTTTGAAAAACAGAATTTCCATTACCATACACAAGTCATCAATTCCATAATCAAATATACACAATAATAAAAGCAATTCTATGAAAATTTTAATTAATCATTGATTCAGACATTCTTCTGTTTTCTTTAGAATCTTTTTTGTGTGTTTGTATTCTGTAACATAGAAAAGTATAGTAAAATATTTTTACCTAACGTCTTCTCTAGCAAACAGCTCATTTGATTTACCAAGATGCCACCGCACCCTATGTAGGAACACAGAAAGAGGCGTTTGGTAGTACTGACAAGTGTTGGGATGCCTGAGCCCAGGCTGCGGCTGAAGGCAGTGAGGAAGCCACCCCTACAGCAGCCTGCGAGGGCAACTTTGGGGAAACATGTCCTGACTTAAGCCAAAGAATCAGTGTGCTTATGCCTGCCTTGAGGAAACATAGGCACAAACCAAAGTAACTGTCAGAAATATGGTGTCACAAAGTATATGGTGCCCAAGGTAAGATGTTTTGAACAAGTTCCTCAAAAATGTTGTTGCTCTGAAAAGTTTGACAACCTAAAAAACAGGGATTCTATTTTGAGCAACATTCTAGAAAAAATACCCTGAAGTTTCCAGCTACTCAGACAAAGACTAATTGAGAATGTCCCTAGGACCAACGACACCAAGAGAGGAGACACTGCAAGCTATCACCGGGCATTGCTGCCCACAGCACAGCCAGGGAGCTCCACAGAGGAAGAGGGGTGACCTAGGAGAGGATCATCGAAGAGGAGCTGCCAGTCTTGATGGTGACTGCCATTGGAGATGTGCTAACGTCTGCGGGGGAAGAAACGTCATGGCATGGAGGGCTCTGGCACTTTCTGTTTTCTCTAACCCTTCCATGCACCTGCCCACCCTAAGTACCTTTTGCTATTCTCACTGAGGAGAAATTCAGGTCTACCAGAAAAGAAAAAAACTAGTTAAATTTTCATTGCAGAATTCAAGTCAGTTGCAAAAGGGTAAAGTAGTATCCAGATTCCTGGCGTAGGTAGATTCTGCCATCAAAGAACATATATGAGGCAGAAATAATAATAATAATATAATAACAAGAACAATGACAGTAGAGAACATTTATTGAACATTTGCTGCATGTCAATCACCATGTAGCAAATACATTCTTTCATGTAAAACTTTCAAAGAGCTTGTAAGAATTTTTTTTCTTATGTATAAAAAAGGATAGAGAGTTTGGGTGAGTAAAACACAAGATGACAGAATTTACTTTGATTTTCTTATGTTGTAAGATAGTGTTTAAACTTGCAAGTTTAATTCTCTCGCAGCAACCCTCCTTTTCCTACCTCTATTGATGTCATGGAGAATCTTTGTTTCCCGTGAGAGGGGCAGACACTTAACTCAAACTTAGAAAAGCTGCAAGGACATCTGATGAGCTGATGTCACCGAAGCCACAGGCAGGACCAAACACGGGATCTCTACCTCTGGCCTTTCCTTCTCTTTCTGCACTAGTCTCTTTCCCACATACGGTGTACAGGTATTCTCCGCTTGGCTGGGAAAGTAGCCATTGACAATTGCCAGTTTACAATTCCAGAGACAAAAAAGATTTCTCCCTCCAACTTCAGAGTAAAGAAACACAGCGTAAGATCCCTCCTGACCCAGCGAAGGTCCCGTGTGGCACCCCTCACCTATCAGGGTAGCTGGAAAGCGCAGGCCTGACTTAAGTGCTCATCTCCATGGCCCAAAAGCCAGGTCTCTGCGATAGCAGCCCCACCAGAAACACACAATTAGAGGAGGAAATAAAGGTTATTTTAAGAAGGGGAGGGAAGTGTGGTTACTAGATGAAGGAATGCAGAATAGACAAAATAGCAGATGTCCACTATACCAATGAGCGTGTGGATTCTGATTCAGAAGACCTGAGGCAGGCCCCGAGGTCCCATATATCTAAAAAGTTCCTAAACAATGCCAAGCCCACACTTTAAGTAGCAAGGCACTAACCTCCCCATGCATTGCCCACAACTATTTAATGTGGTGGATGCTCTAAAGCTTCAGGCTCACCACCAGGGGCGGACACAATCTCACATGCTTGTCTGAGTGCGGTGCCTTCTCGGGGCCAGCTGTGTCCCGTCACAACACTGAAATAGCAGAGGTGTTGCACGTCAGGATCGAGACATAATGGCAGAACTCTGTGATAAAAACACTTTACAATTTCATAGCACCTTCCATTCCAAAGTGTTTCAGAAGCTATATACATTCAGCACCACAGAAAGATGATAGAGGCAGATTCGGGAGGAGGGAGGGGAAGGAGGTGATGAGGGATGGAGTGGGGGTGGAGGCATTTGTAAGCCAAGGACAGCGGGGCATTTCTCTGTTAAAGGCAACACAACACCAAAAAAAATTTTTTAAGACAGAAAAGAAAACTAAATCTTTAAGATTCATGGTTAAAGAAAAGTAGTGCATAGCTTGATGTTCAGAATTATTTTCATAGAGCATACTTTCTCAGTAAGTTGCCTCTGGGTATAGGTACTCTGTGAGCACAGAAGAGAAAAAAGAAAATCTGAAATGAGGTAAACAAACAAAAAGAAGATTAAAAATGTTATTGGGAAATCTATAAAGTCTGAATCAAGTAACTCCAGCTTTTAGAGGCTATGGCACTTTCCTTAATTAAACAATTAAAATCTTAAAGAGCAGCTTTCCATCACACATTCTATGGCACAGGAAAGAACCGACTACTCCAAGTATGACAACATGTGACCATCTATCTTAACCTTAATATACCTGATGACAATTTGGGTAGTTCGTATACGTTCTGAGGAAAAAAATGTTCCTTTATGACAGAGCTTGAAAATGGAAACTTTTAATGGCTCCTAGAGTGTTTGCCTTTTAAAAGAATCCATTTTCTAGCATTGCTGTTTCCCATTTGTTGCCAGGGACTCCTGGGAGCTCCCATGAACTTGGAAGGAGTTCTCAGTTCACTTCTTCTGACTCCGTCCCTCTGATAAATGAAGACCCGCGAGCTCCCACAAGACAGTTTCAAAGAGTCTGAGCTCCAGGCAGTATGTGGCCACCTGCCAGGGAAACACATACCAGATTAAAAGGGCAAGGAGAGAAATCCTTTTGCTATTTCGTGTCTCTTGGGGTTTCCAATGAACTCATTGCATTTGTCTCCTTTGTGAAATTTTTTAAGTAAATGAGCTTATTTATGAACATTCAGAAAAACCTCAAGATAACAAGGAAAAAGAGAGCAGAGATTCTTAGACCAGACATCCATCGTTCTGCTCCTTTTTGTTCATGACCCTCGTGTTGTTTCTCCTCCCACTTTCGCTCGAGACAAGGTGGCGATGCCTTCGTCAGCCAACAGATAACTGGTTAGTGCATCTGCATTATTATTGTTGTGTCAGAGAGAAAATTATGCTACACATAAATCCCACAAAGTTATAACCAAAATCTTCTTTTTTATTAGAAAACATATTAAAATGGCCTGTTATTCTTGTGCCCTTACCCTGTAATTTCAAGTCTCTGGTGAAGTTTTGCTCAGAAGCCTATTTTTATAAATGGTGGGAGGTAACTGGTGTATCTTGTTATCTCTCAGGACTCTGTCAGTTCCACAGCTGGAAATGGTGCTACACGACCACTCCAAAGGAAGGTGGTGGTGAAGTGCAGGCTTCAGATAAGGACTCACTCTGAGAGGCCAGGTCCAGAAGCTACACAAGCGATTATGCACAGGAGACAAGCAAGGAAAAAGCATGGCCATAAAATTAGTTATTGCAATCTTGCAGATAAATGAATACCATTTTGGTTTTCTGTACATCTCACAATAGCATGTGAACAGAACTAAATATATACCTTGTGAATGATAATAATCTAATAGGCCAGCTTGGAATGAACAATACAAAAAGAAAGTTACTAGTTAAATGAAGGATTTTAAGCAATAGAGACTTTGGAATTATAACCTTATTTGACTCATCATTTGACTTACTGATAATCCATTTGCTTCTCAAAAGATTTGAGATGACTCAACATTTAACTCATGTCAACCATACAAATATGAATTGAGTCCTTACTGAATTCAGGCACAGTTCTAGGAACTGGGGACTTGTAGTAACCAAGGCAACTGTGCCTCTGCCTCAGCCTCACTGTCTGACACTGTTGTCCAGATCAGCGTGAAGAACGGACTGCCCACCGCAGAGTAGCGCTGGTCAGACCCGGAGAGCCACGGCCTCGTCCCCCACCTGGTAAACACCTGTTCACTGAGCGCAAGTGCTTCGCTTTAACACAAAAGTCACCGCACCCGTCTTTCAATTCCAACAAGCTTTCTTCTGTTGCCTGAGTCCACAGTCCTCAGAGACACTTTAACATGAAAACTAAAACATTGTAAGAGCTCAGATGAAGAGTTAAGCGTAAGTCAATTTAACTCTATAAACACCCGTTGATTGCCCTGAAGTGTAAAGCACATCGTGTCGTTTCCCGCTCTTCGGTTGTCTACAGTTGCACTCGAGAGATATTTACGGAACAGGAATAGAAAACAGAATGAGGGAGACACTGCATAGAGGTTTAAACTTAAACTCTAGGTACATGTGGAATCCAAAGGTTAACTTTGGCAAGACAACTAGAGAACATACCTACAAAAGCTGAAGTTTCAAGAATGCCATGAAGACCGAATGGCTCCTAGTCATGTAGGGTGAGGGCAGAAGAGTGCAGTGGTTGAGAACTGGCAATGCAAAGCGGTGGTCAGAGTTCTGGCACTCTCTCTTACTACCTGTATAATTAACTGCGTGCAAGAAAAGTGTCTCATTTGCGAACGGGACTAATAGAGATGTTGTGAGTATTAAATAAGATGATTCTCGCAAAGTGCTTTCACAGTGCCTGTTAGATTGTGCTCAATAAACATTAGTTTCTATTGTTAACATACAGAAAGAGAGCAAGAAGCAAAATATATATTATGTTCAAGGAGTAGCAAAAATGCATAAAGGACCTCTTGTAAAGGGGAGGTTAAGGGATAGATTGCTGAGGGTCTCAAAATACAAGAAATATAAATAATATAGTCTTTATTATATGAGAAACAAGAAAGCACTCAAAGGTGTGGAATAAGGGAGTAGTGACCTAACCCAATCATAATTAAACTGTGTTTTACCTTACCAATTTTAAGATAATATTTTTTAAACTTTTTAAAAAATGAATAGTTGTACAATGATCATGATTTTGAGTCTGCTAGCTATTGTTCACCAAGCACTTACTATGCACAGCATTATGCTATGTACTCTGAATTTTTCCATTTAATCCTTCCAAAAATATCCATAAATATGTATAATGACCCATAGAATATATGAAAGAACTATGGCTCAAAAAGGTTAAGAAAAGATCAAGGTCCTACACCTAAAATAAAAGCGAGTACTGTGGAATGCTCAGTCCTTCAGAAAATGCAATAGTGTGGTTCTGCTTTCTTCTATCCTAATGTTTATCATACTCCATTGCATTCAACTGCTTAATTGTATGCTTCCACTAGTAGAGAGCAAATTACTTGGATCAGAGACTACACATTAGTCAGCATTGTGAATGAATAAATAAGCAAAAGAACATAATTTTATGGCAGTTTTCTTTAAATGATATACATATTTATAAGTTTCATCTGATTTATTGAAAGCCTGTTCAATCTGATTCTAGACTATATGTCATAGAATTTATGTTTTCACCTTTTTCAACTTTATGGTACAGCTATGAGAGGTTTAAGGATTTTTATGACTTGACTAATGTATTAGACTTTTACAAATATAAGCAAAACAAGACTTTCAGAGTATTTAATTCATATACATTGCATTTGTCCCATAAACAAACCCATACTTTAAAAAAATCATTTATAGTTTCTAGACAGGAGAAGCTTTAGATTTCTATTCCATGAGTAATCTTTTCCATGAAAAAGAAGAGAGCTATTTCTTAAAACTAGACTATATTTAGAGTCCTCTAGAGTCCATTTGACCTAGATTCAGCCCAGTCAAAAAAAGAAAAGGTATAAAACAAAGATAGAAACATGAAACACAATTAATAATGCTGAATTAAAATGGACAATCAATAAGGTTAAAAAGAATACAAACAACTTCAGATCATTTAAGTTTGGGTTTTGTCTGGCTGACTGATGTTGATTCTCTGGCTCCAGGCTAACAGAACCCGAACAAAAGTTGTATTGTCATTTGGCTAATACACTGAAACCGATAATATCTGTTAAACATCACTATGGATGATCTTAAATGGCTTGCAATTTAAAAGAGGAAAGCCCATAAGACGATTTAATTTTCCAGAAGATTTGCAACCCAAATAGCCTTTTTCTTTGATTCAACACACGCAATGTGAGGCTTAAGATGATTCATAATGGCTAAAGAATAGCAAAAGAAAAAACCCTTAAATTCTAGAATGTTGAAACTACCAGGAATAAATGAAACTTAGAATAATGCAGACAGAAAATCGACATGTAAATGTATCAGAATTGGATGATTACCAAATTTCCGTGTTATGATTTATGTATCTTTCATCGTTTGTAATAGAGTCTGATTCCACTTACTACATTCAACAAATGACAGTTTCCAAAGTCCATCATCGCCTGTTCTTTCTGCCTCTCAGATGGGCCCGCTGATAGGAAACCTCAGCGTTTCCTCCTTCTGTGCTGGTGGGAAGTTTGCACCACACAATTCCTGTTTCCTGTGCAGAACCAACACGCTAGACACATCCCCTAACTATACGAAGAGCTGAGCCAGTTTCCTTTCCCTACTCTTTCTCTTAAATACATATATGTATTTTTCATTTACTTTTTAGAGAGAGGGGAAGGGAGGGAGAAAGAGAGGAAGAGAAACATGAATGTGAAAAAGAAACATTGATTGGCTGCCCCTCACTGCTGCCCCAACCTGGGACTACGCCTGAAACCCAGACATGTGCCATGAATTGACCCGGCGATCTTTAGCTCTGCTAGACAACGCCCAAACAACTGAGCCACGCCAGTCAGGGCCATTTTCCTATTTTTTTAAAGTTATGTCTGTACCTGCTTAGGAAACTACCCTGCTCTTCACAGAAAGCTCATTATGTGACTAATGAACTCTTTCACGCCCTTTTGGTATATGTGTGGCATCATGTCTATTTTTTAAATTTTTTAAAGTATATTTTATTGATTATGCTAGTACAGTTGTCCTAACTTTTGTTCCTCCCCCCTATTTCCCTCTGCCCTGCATGACCCCCATCTCCCAACAGCATCCCCCCGCCCCTCAGTTCGTGTGCATGGACTGTACATGTAAGCTCTTTGGCTTCTCCATTTCCTACACTATTCTTAACCTCCTGCTGTCTGTTTTATGCCTGCCAATTATGCTTCTTAGTCCCTGTACCTTTTCCCCCATTCTCCTCCTCCCCCTACCCACTGATAACTCTCCATGTGATCTCCATATCTAGGATTCTATTCCTGTTCTAGTTGCTTAGTTTTTGTTTTTGTTTTTCAGGTTCAGTTGTTGATGGTTATGAGTTTGTTGTCATTTTATTGTTCATCATTTTCGTTCTTCTATTTCTTAGAAGAAATGTCCCTTTAACATTTAATGTCCCTTTAACATTTCATATAATAAGGGCTTGGTGATGATGAACTCTCTGAACTTTACCTTACCTGGGAAGCATTTTATCTGCCCTTCCATTCTAAATGATAGATTTGCTGGAACTATCATCTAATCTTGGATGTAGGTCCTTGCCTTTCATGCCTTTAAGTACTTCTTGCCAGTCCCTTCTTGCCTGTAAGGTCTCTTTTGTGAAATCAGCTGATAGTCTTATGAGAACTCCTTTATAGGTAACTGTCTCCTTTTCTCTTGCTGCTTTTAAGATTCTCTCCTTATCTTTAATCTTGAGTAACTTAATTATGATGTATCTTGGTGTGTGCTTCCTTGGTGCCAATTTGTTTGGGACTCTCTGGGCTTCCGGGACTTCCTGGAAGTCTATTTCCTTTCCCAGATTGGGGAAGTTCTCCTTCATTATTTGTTCAAATAAGTTTCAATTTCTTGCTCTTCCTCTTCTCCTTCTGGCACCCCTATGATTCAGTTGTTGGAGCATTTAAAGTTGTCCCAGATGTTTCTCGCCTCTCCTCATTTTTTTGAATTCTTATTTCTTCATTCTGTTCCAGTTGAATGTTTATTTCTTCCTTCTGTTCCAAACCATTGATTGAGTCTCAGTTTCCTTCCCTTCACTGTTGGTTCCCTGTATATTTTCCTGTATTTCACTTTGTATAGCCTTCGTTTCTTCCTTCATTTTGCAACCAAAGTCAGTCACTTCTGTGAGCATCCTGATTACCAGTGTGTTTTTTTTTTAAGATTTTAATTTTATTTATTTTTAGAGAGAGGGGAAGGGAGGGAGACAGAGAGGGAGAGAAACAGCAATGTATGATTGCCTCTCACATGGCCCTCACGGGGACCTGGCCTGCAACCTAGGCATGTGCCCTGACTGGGAATCGAACCGGGACCCCTTGGTTCCCAGCCCATGCTCAATCCACTGAACTACACCAGCCAGGGCTGATTACCAGTGTTTTGAACTATGCATCTGATAGGTTGTCTATCTCCTTGTCACTCAGTGGAGTTTTGATCTGTTCTTTCATGTGGGCCATATTTCTTTGTCTCTGCATACCTGTTATGTTGTAGGAGGCAGAGCCTTAGGTACTTGCCCGGGCAAGACAACCCTCCTTGCTGCTTTGTGGTGCTGTATGTGGGGAAGGGGCCCAAGACGGAACAATGCCACTTGCTTGGCTCTTGCCCCACTTTCTGTCATGCTCCATGGTCCCCACAAGCAGACTGGGCCCTTCTGGTGCTGATTCCCAGGTATGTGGTTTTGTGTTTGTTCTAGGACCCTGTGGGCCTCTCCAATGGACTTTCCTGTGAGACTGGGAGTTTTTCCCACCTTCACAACCCCCATAGGATTTTCCAGCCAGAGGTTTTGAGTCTTTAGTTTCCTGCACTGAAACCCTGGGTTGTGCGGTCTGTCTTACTCCCCAGTTGTTCCTCCCAGTTCATCCGCACGAATGTGGGAATGCCAGCCCCCACCTCACTGGTGCAGTCTGGTGCCTTGCCATGTGTTCTCTCCACCCAGCTTCCCGTCTCTGCCCCTCCTACCAGTCTGGATGAATGTTTCTTTAACTCCTTGGTTGTCAGAGTTCTATACGGATTGATTTTATAGCAGTTCTGGTTATTTTTTGTTTTTAAATTGGTTGTTGTCCTTCTTTTGGTTGTGCAAGGAAGTGAAGCATTTCTATCTACACCTCCATCTTGGCCGGATGAGCAGTTCTCCACCTATCTGGATATCAGAACTAAATTTCGAATTGAGGTTCATCCACCTCTGCAGAGCAGATAACAATAGTAAAAATATATTATTTCTATAATTTAAAAAGTATATATTTATCAAGCACTGTGGTGAACCACAGGCTCAGTTATAGCATCTATGTGTATTAAGTAGTTCAGTCCTCACAACAACCCTATGTAGTAGGTATTTCAGGATCTTTTTTGACATACAAAGAAACTAAAGCACAGGGAAATTTGTAATTTTCTCAAGATCACAAAGCTAGTAAATGGAAGAGGTGAGAATTGAAAATCCAGGGAACGTGTTTCCAGAACCACATACCTTATCTCCAAAATTTAATAACACCAAATTTATCATAAGTATATTTTATACCAGATTCACTCTCTATTCCCTTTATGTGAACATTATTTTAGGTTTTTAGAATTTTTCAAGTGAGCAAGCCATAAAACTAAACACAAGCTCCAGATTTGCAGTTATCATGAATTAAATTTGTGCAGCATCCATTCCCATTTTTCCTTTTCCTAATTTTGCTCCAATTTTCTTTCATGTATACATCTCATCCTCCACACAGCCCATATGCATGAAAGGACATGAACCACATCTGGAGTTCCAGGAGTAAACCTGATTGGTTTAAAAGAAATCCCAACAGGTATGCCATAGTGACTTGGTCAAGAATACAGAGATAAGCCAATCAGCACAGGACATTGCCCTGGCCACAAGAATTAATTCAAGAATGGACATATGATCTGATTTAGACCAATGAAATGTAAAGTAAAATTTACATAAAAATCCTGGGAAATAATTTTCTCACTTCCAATAAAAATCCACCGGAAAAAAGGTCTCACTTCTTCTGAAAGTCATGAAACAGAACTGTGAAGCTTAAAATAAATCATCATTTTGCCTCCATGAAGGACGCCAGTCTGAAAATGAAACCAATACACAGAGGAGGGTACAGCTGAACAAACTGAGAGAACCAGCCAGAGCCACTGGATTAAGCCAGGCTGAAGTTTGCCTCCTCTAAATTTTTTGTCATAGCAGATAATAATATTTATTTGTTCATTCAAGCTAATTTAATGGTGTTTTCTGTTACTGGTTGTCTTAACTCACATATACATAAAATCAGACTCCTCCTAGTGATTTATTCTACTGTGTCCTTTCAACAAACACCTGTACAAAAACTTATGCTCTTGATACTGATATAACATTCCTTATTCATGTGGAGTGGATGTCAACTTTTCCCTGAGATTTGTGCCTGTTGGTCCGTATTTTTTATTTCCAGAAATATTGTTAATTGCCTTACTTCATTATTTCTCACCATAGTTAATCTCAGGCTTTCTCATTTTGTTCCTGGGTACCATGTCGTAACAAAGATTGGTGGGAAAAAGGTCATAATAACCTTGAGAGGGTTTTTAGTGTTTCATTCCTGTACTCCCCGAGTCATCATTCACGTAGGACTCTTGGGCAATAACTGAGGTTCCCGTGGAAATTCACAGAAGGATAAAATAAAGTTGGTCAAGTTGAGCACTTAGAGCAGGGAAATCTTACATATTAAAAAATAGGGTGTGTCCAGCAATTGGCAAATGATTGAACAAATTATATTTTAGGCACACCAAGAAATATGCGGTTATGCAGTTTTTTTATTATGATTCCTGAGACTATGGAAGAACTTAGCCATTATTTTAACAGGAAAAAAGATACTAAATTATATACAAAATATTTACAATCATGTAATAGTCATAAATCACAAAAAAGAAAAGGATGGATTTTTTTTAATCTGAAACAAATAAAAAATAAAATAAACACCAAAACTATATTAACAATGGTTGCACTGGGGGCTATAGAAAATTTTTCTTTTTCTTTTTTTACAATTTTAATAAGCATAGATTGTTATAAAGGAAATGTTTAATGTTTTAACATATAGGAACATTGTATATCATTTTCATTAACTACAGCTTTACATTAGCAGATTCGTCTGAGCTATACAAAGATAAGAGAGATAAGAAGGGAACCTTTAGCACTGCGTAGCTTGAAGATCAGTGTCCACTTTCCCAAAGGAGATGCATAGCATCCAAAATAAGACCTTATATCACATAAAATGTAAATACTTTCCCTCAGGTGCTAAGAAACAAAAGACCACCAGTCAGGTCTTCTGAGTAACTCTCCAAAGCAGTGTAAACAAGGAAGAGATAGTATAGCTGGGGAGGGGACCACAGAGGGGAGGACACAGTTGTGAGTCAGTTCAACTTAGACTATGTAAAGGTTAAAAGAGAAAAAAGCAAGGGATTAGATACTACCAGACTGAAAATCTATATACATCATTACTTTCCAAATGTGAAGCTTAAAATATAAAGTTTAAATGAAGGGGAGACAAGAGGAAAATAAGGTAAAAAGAGCTAGAATTGGAAAGATAGATGCCATACATACCACATTTTTCTGACTATAAGATGCACAGGACCATAAGACGCACCTAGGTTTTAGAAGAGGAAAATAGAAAAAAATTTTTTGAAGCAAAAAATGTGGCAAAATATTTAATAACAAAAATAACATAATATTTCACTAGTGTAAATGTAAACATCCAGGTAAGCTACATTTGGACTATAAGACGCATCCCCATTTTCCTCCCAAATTGGGGGGAAGGGGGGAAGGTGAGTCTTATAGTCCAAAAATACGGTATGTATATAAAATGGCAAACAATAAACCAGAGTTATGGACAGAGATGAAGGAGTTAACAGAAAGGACAGAGAGAAAGTGAACAGGCAACCAAAGGAGAAAGGACAATCCCAGTGGTTCAGATCTTGATGATGGAGACTGCGGTGAGGACCTGGGAAGGGAAGGTGGGGGTGAATGACAAATGTTCAGCATCAAAATAAATCATCTTTTCTAGATCTTCTGCTGGAACAAATTTTCCAGAGATTTAGATTCGGTAAACAGACCAAGCTGGATCACAGTGAGGAACTTACAGGGGATTTGAGATGTCAAACACACAGAAGCCAGGGTTTGCCTGTAATGTTCAAAATAACACCACGTGTGGCCTTTTAATATTGGGCTCCTTTCAAATAACTGCAGTTCAGAGAGACTTCTCTAAAAACCCAAGACAATATATTAGTTTTTCTTTAGCTATAAGATATAGCAATAATTATTTATACTCAGTTTATACAGCTTGTTTGTTTTTCCTCAGACTTCAAAATTATGTATTGTACCCATGCCATGTTTTGTATTATTTAACATTTTATACATAGTGTTTGAAATCAAATCTACTTATTAGTTATAATGTGATAGAATTGCCACACTGAAAGGAAAGAACATTTAAAAATAATCTATATTTTCTGATTTTGTTTATTTCTTTTTAGAGAGAAGGGAAGGGAGGGAGAAAGAGAGGGAGAGAAACATCAGTGTGTGGTTGCCTCTCATGCACCCCCAACCAGGGACCTGGCCTGCAACCCAGGCACATGCCCTGACTGGGAATTGAACCAGCGACTCTTTGGTTTGCAGATCTGCACTCAATCCACTGAGCCTCACTAGCCACAGCCTGATATTTTTTTTTTTAACTATTCAAGCATAAACTGTTAACTGAGAGAGAATTTTCTGCTTGAAGTTGCTTTCTTAATTTTCAGACCCAAACAGACCTTAAGCTTGGTGACTAAAAAATGATCTTTAGAGTGAGAGAGACCTCTGAGGTCCAGGATCTACAATTTTTCAGCGTTTTAAACCTGTTTCCTAGCTCTCTGATCCTGAACCTCCCTATCTTTGAGATGGCAATGTCAGCACCTGCCTCCTATGGTTATGGTGAGGAATAAATAGTGCCTATGATGTACTTAGCACAGCACCTGGCACATAATCAATATTCAGAAAATGCTGTCAGTTCTAAAAGTCACCATAAGTGTTGTCATTTTGACTGTGAAAATTATTGGCAATATTGTTATAAACGAGAATGGAAATTTTAGGAAGAGAGAAAGCAGCATTTCTTACTTCACTGTGCAGTGTTTCAGATATCCTGAGGTCCCCCATCTTGTGTGTTATGACTGCCTCTGCCTGGACCATAGTCCCTGCCTCCTCCATAGTTACTCCCTGCCTCTTCCATGCCCCCATTGCCTGGCTACTCCCACCCCTCCCCCACTCTCCACGGGAGCATAGCTCCTCCTAGAAGTTAGCCCTCTCTGACCCTGGAGGATGGGGTGGGTACCTGGCAATCCCGCTCTTCCCCATGCCCTCGTCATCACATCACACTGTAATTCCATGTGTATTTTACTGATCTGCATCCCCCCTCGTATTTTACACACACACACAACCACACACAATATTAAGCTTCATGAAAACATAAATCTATGTGATTGGCCTTCATTTCTAAGCATGCAGTCAAAGGGTGCTTAGAACATAATAAGTTCCTTATAAATGCACATTTTGAATAAACAAAAGACACTGAGCAAATGGATATCAAGAAGTTTCACAAACTCTATGTTTTAGGCTAAATCACAAAATACCTACTAACCAGAAGCATCTAATAATTACTAAACTATTAACTTTATTAATTACTTGCCAAGAGTCTTTTAATTAAAGTATCTTGACAATAAATAAAGTACCTTGACATACTTATAGATCTTTGAAGTAGTTAGCTAAAAAAAGCAATTCAAATAACGTGCCCTCAAGCAAATTTTTACAAAATTTAGTCTTTTCCTCAGCCCAGCTTTTAGTAGCTCCATAAAGAGAAGCTGTGTTTATGGGACAAGTGATGGAGAATAGCTATCAGACTGCATAAAAAATTTAACTAATAAATAGTTGTGAGTACTTCCTACGTGTTAGGTGCACCAGCAGATCATAGATGAAACACATCATTTCCTTTCAATAAGTTAACAGTCTAAGTGACATCAATAACAAAGAATTTTTTTCTCCCAGCCAATTCTTTAGTAAAACATATTTATTTGTAGTTGATATACATTTACTTAGCTTTTAATCTAGTAAAGGTCATTATTAAACATAGATAAATACATTTATTTCCTTTGTAACTGATGAATTCATATTTTTGAGATAAATTAACCATGCCAGGTGGAATCACATCTTTATGATTAATTCAGTCTTTTGAAAGTAAACCAATTTCTCCAAGAGCATATGCTCATAACATCCATCAAATAGACAAGATGATTTGTATATAACTTCTGAAATTTTACCCCGCAGCGTCTAATTATTTTTCCTTTCGGCAAAAGCTTCTGAACACCTGTTGAAGTCATTACTGCTCTGTCCTTTGGGGACAATAAGAGATCAGCTCCCTCACACACTCCATTTTTCTCAGGATTCACCAGGAACCTCATAGACTCGCTGCTGCACAAACCATTTAACAGGTGGCTGGGCCTGCTTCTCCTCCCCACCTTCCCTACCCCAAGAATGATATCCTAGATTAATTTTTTTCTTTTCCATTATGCAAATATCCAAAGCAGTAGGGACATTCTCAGGAGCAGACAGAATGCAATCCAGAATAATTTCCAAAAAATGCATGGAACAAGAGTTTGGCTTGTGAAACAAAAGGTTGGATGGGTCTTTTCCTTTCCTCAAACCTGAGAAAATGGGTGAGAGCTGTGAAGACACCAACTCTTCCATAATATGATAGCTCAAGAAAGAAAAAAAAATCATCTCAACAAACTAACTATTAAAAAGTTAACTTAAAAAACACTGTGAGGTTTTAATTTGTTATTATACATCTGCCTTACCTTCAAAAACACAATGCTTGAAGTGGGACTTAGACGGCTTATGTGTATTTAAAAAATCTTTTCATGTCTCACAGAACAAGAGTTCAGCGGTACCCAAACCCCAGCTGTTGAGTATTGCCATTCCCTCTTCCTGCAATGCAGTTCATTCTCAATTAGTGACAAAGTCTTATTTTAAACTCTGAGAGGTTGGTACTATTTCCCATAACACTAAGACCTCCTACTGTGTCCTTCAGTATCCTGGCAGGAAATAAAGTCACTCCAAATTATCAAATGAAGAGACTCTAATAAAGCCATTCAAAGACTTCAACAGTGAGACACCATTACCACCAGGAGTGATAAAGGAAGAGGTTAGGAAGTAGTGCTCCAGGAGCCCAGGAAGACTGGACATTGTGGAGGAGAGACCATGTAGTAGGAGCTGCAGCCCTAGGACACAGAATAGGAGGGAGAGGAAGTCACTAGTCTGTCTCTCTGCTCATCTTCCCATTGATCTCCTATTGCCCAAATCCAGCTGGAGGTAATCTATCAGCTGCAAAAGACCAAGGTGACAGAAACTGTAGGGAATAGCCTCCTGTAAGTACAACACAGGATAGAAAAGGACAAAGAATAGATCTTATACTGAAACAATATATAAAGAAAAAAAGAAAGCATAGATACATCCAAACAGAATTTGTTGGCAACTTATCAAACCAGTCTAGCCATGTTCATCCCTGTGGTCTAAATAAGAGAACCAGTGAGAGTTCCCCAGGTGAAGACTTTTAATGTATTTGTGTATAAATCCCCTCTTCTCAAGCTAAATAAGGGTCCTCAAGAGAACTACTCAGAAAGATTGAAAAGATGCTCTCCAGAAGGGCAGAATCTCTGGCAGTATTCTTGCTGAAAAACCAAAAGCTCATAGTGACCTATTCTAAAGTGTAAGCCTTTGTCCTCAAGAGTTTGGGGGCATAGATCCTGATATCTGACCTCATTTGGAGAAATGAAGACAGGCTGCTGGCCAGAACATCCACAATAGCTGGGTGATGGAAGTAAATTGGGGGAATCATGCCAAGTTCCCATGGATTAGGTTGACACTGAGGAAGATAAATGAGCATGAAGCAAGTAGGAAAACATTGCCCAAGATGGCTACTTTCCAGGGCCATGGGATACCAGCACATGGAGGCTCTGTGGGCAGACCACAGGATGGGGCTGGAGAGATGAGGAGGCAGGGACAAAGGAGCGATGACATTGTATCAAACTCTCTGCAAAGGGACTACCAAAACAGCCATAAAAGTGTTTCCCAAGACAGAGCAAGCTCTTGGACTCCTACCATGAGAAGTGCAGGAGAGCCAAGATAGAACTAATAACAGCCACATCATACTAAAAGGGCTTTTTCTCTCATCCTCTACTCCTCTTTCCTTCTTCCCCCACCTTAAAGAAACCTGAAGCAAGAGTCAGGAGCAAGAAGAACAGAACAACATTTCACCAAATCCCCCTAGCCCACTGCTGGCCACTGAGCCACTGAACAGGGAAAGGGGAGAGGCTTTGATTTGGATGAGAAATTGAGAAAGGTTTTTCTTTGGATTCTACTGGATCATTGAATACCTAAAATTAAAACTGGACCCAAATACCTGAAATGACTATGCAGCAGACTGCATAACTTCAGACAGACTCAGAAATTGGAAGAACCAAGTCCCTCTAAGTTGTCAGGTGAAATGTAAGGATGAAAATAGTTGTGTTAAAAGTCCCCATAAGAAAAGATCAGACCTGCAGATTCCATTCATATATGCTTTCCCAGTCATGTGACTTCTCCCTGATCCCAGGAGAAGATTGAAGTAATAGGCCT